>JAOQMM010000173.1:582784-599148 GCA_027563515.1 Erythroxylum platyclados | reverse complement strand
AATAGGCAGGAAGAATTTCATTCTTCCTGAGGAGCTGCTCCAGCTCTGGTTTTAGCTTGTAATAGCAGGCCTTTTCCATATACTATTCAATAATATACGTAAAATCTCTAGTTTCCTGAAACTAGAGTTCTAACAAGAGATGTACAGGTCTTAAAGAATGGAAGAACTCAAACTAGTAAAAGAGCAGGAAGAAAAAACTTATACCCCAAATTCAAAAACTCACTTGAGATATTCGAGGAGCCCTAGTGTATATGCTCCAAATTTCTTCAGCTTTTATACCCCCCTTCTCAAGTAAGATATCTGCAGAAATTGGAGGACACTAGGCTCACATACATTATGCTCTATGGACTTGTTAATTTGAAGCAAAATTGAAAACATCACATATGTAGTTAATTAATGACACGTTGGCATGATAGCACACGTGTATATTAATTGGATGTGTCAACTGGGAGAATGACCAGACCTGTAATTGTCTCCACAGCTGAATGGTATTCTCTCAGAACAGACGAACATTTTTCCACAGCATAGCGCATGTATTCATCCCTAAGTGCTTCAAGTTTGGGAGCAAGCTGATGCAAATGTAAATTGCAATTGTAATCTAGATTAGATTTGGTCAGTATTGTACGACTTTTTAAATAAATGTTTCAACACTAAATCATGATACGTACATTGGGAACAAGATCACTGTGGTTCCTGTAGAATGCCTTTCCAAATGCAGTCATTCCGGTCTGCAGAATCAAAAATTCTGCAAGCCTTGAAGCTTCCAAAGTAGACTTTGCAGAGATCCAACATAGATTGTCAAGCCCAAACATCTCCTCCTCAATAACTCTAGCTACAAATCAAAGACATAAACAAACAGTAGCAAAGAAAGGATTAGGTGGCTAAGGAAAAAGGGTAAAATATGCCCAAGTCTCTATTCACTAAGAATTCAACCAATAACGTTCCTGGGATCCTGCACATCAATTTTTAGATGTCAAGCCATTTTGTTGCAGAAACATAATTTCTTTGTGCATTAAAACAAAATCTTCTGCCAGGATTTCCATGCCGCGAAAGAAAATTATACGAGATTGTTTCTGAAAATGATGTTTAAAACCATTAATGCATTGGGAAGATATATTTCAGTAGTTATGCTCCCACTATGTTCTACACATCCTATACTTTTTTCTGTTTTCTTCTCTTTTATGCAGGTGGGGTAGGCGGAGAATCTAAAGTTTGGATTTCAAGAGAGAGACTGTCCACTTAACTAGCATCTTCTTTATCCACGTCCTTTCTAAAAGTGAACGAAAAAGTCGATGTTTAACTACTACAGCTGAATTTTAAAAATACAGTGCATATCTAAAAGCACCATACTCAAATCAGAAAAAAAGTGAAAGGTAGTGTTAATAATGTAGAAGAATAATGAAACAAAATAACCGCTACAGATTTTGTTAAGGAGTCCACCAGTCATAGTGTCTCTATCATTAAACTCTAAAGAGTCTACAAATAATGCATCTAAATACCATCTCTTACTGCACAATCAGAAGAACAAGTCTAACAATTAGGATGAAGAAGGAACAGGCAATCACTGAAAGATCAGAGTAACTCACGAGCACATGCACGCACTATAGAATCCACATAATCTGATTTCCTCTTGAAAACCCTGCCTGCAACTTCTGCATAGCGTATGTTTGGCTGGCTAGAGATGGAATTTATATCCGTCTGCAGGTCAGGCATATTTACATGTGATTGTAATGTATTATACATGCTTAGAGAATATGTCAGCCAAATATATCCTTTCAACAACCTCAGTAAAAGGGCGGTAAGGATCTGGGAAGTAGCATGCAAGAACAGCAACAGCTGCTTCTCTGTACGCCAATCGTAATTTTAATTCTTCTGGAATTTCAGTGCTATCTTCTTGGCCTGTTTCAAATGTGCCTTTTTGCTGCAGATCACAAGACAAAACCATTAAAGAGTCAAGATAATGTTTTCTGGAACATAAAAACAGTTCTAAATGACTCTAGAAAGTTGTTCACCCAAGGCAGAAAGAGAGAAAGAAGGGAGCAATACCCTCTTCAACGCCTCTAGAAGTTCCTCACGTCCAATATAGTCTAAATCCTTTCTAGCAGTCAAAATTCCAGCTTCATTTCTGTTATTCAGTTTAGGAATCAGTAAATTTTCTCTCAATTACATTCAATCAAAAAGATTTATGAGTTAGGAATCACGCACAGTATATTTTGCAATTCTGCCCCAGTAAAATCTTCAGTTAGCTCTGCAATTTCTTGTAGCAAGTTTTCCTTTTCCCCCTCTGAACGGAAGAATTTATTTCTCGCATGAACCTTAACAATTAATTTCCGGTCAGTAACATGCAAAAGATTAGAAAGAGAGATCTGTAAAACATTGCTCATAAGAAAAACATACCTTGAGGATAGCCAACCTACCATCTTTAGATGGCAAACCAACTCTTATAATCTTATCAAAACGACCCTTTCTCAAAAGAGCAGGATCAAGAATATCAAGTCTATTTGTTGCACCAATGACTAGGACCTGTTACACACAAATACGGCAGTTGATCAAAACAGACTAATACATCAATTCACGAAAACAAGTAAAAGCATACCTGTGATGTAAATTCTTTGAATCCATCCATCTCAGTTAATATCTGAAGAAGACCTTGCTCCCTCTCTGCACCACCCTAAAAGAAACAACACAAGCATAAACCACAGGTCATGTAGATGGAAGCATAATAATGAACACCTTGATTGAATGCAAGAATCACTGTGATATATATCAAGTTTCACCAGAAGCTATTAATGGGACTCCCCAATCAAAATTCTGACACTCCATGCCAGCCCCCTCCTAACACCTAAACCAAAAACTAGTTAAAGCATAAATAAATAAAAGAAGTAATAATAAAAGACACAATGGTCCATTTCCTTTTTGTTAGTGGTTTTGAAGCATGAAGGATGAGCAAATTAATTTTAAGTGGATTTTCGTTCTTCTTAACTCTTTATAGAAGGACAAGATTTTCTATAGTTTATGCCACATAACCAACCTTTTAATGTGGTTTTCATTCATTCCACAGGTGCATTGCGTATAAATAAAGGAAATAAAAGATGTTTTATGGTGGGCATAAAAAATGAACAGTTGAAAAGTAGGACCATCAGTTAACAAGTTTCACATTATGTCTGTGTGACTGCATCTTCTTATGAAAGACACGGTGAGTTTAAGTAAGAGATGAGGACCTTTTTCCATATGTCACAGCTGTTCTACAGTCAACAGAAATCTGTAATAGCTAGCTTAGCTATGCTTCCAATGCATTATGTGAGAATAGAATGGCTTGAACATAAATAGGTTTTCAGCCCATCAATTCATAATAAGACGACAAGATAAACATTGTAAAGTTTCAATGACACATCACCTAATATCCTATATAGACACATATACTATCTATCAACGACACATAACCTAATATCCTATATAGAAACATAAAAATACTATCTAACAAACATATCAAAGTCCTAGTAGTAAAACCACCGATAGCAAATGTTATCTTACCCCACCAATATCAGGCCCACCACGTTTGCTACCAATAGCATCAATTTCGTCAATGAAAATGATGGAAGGAGAAAATGATCTGGCGCTAGCAAAAAGATCTTTGACACGAGATGCTGCCACACCTACGAACATCTAAAAAGCAACTTTTATGTTAGCCAGTTCTCAAGAGTCTAGGAGTTAAAGAGAAATATCTTATTTCCAGCCCATGATATGCCAGCTTATGTGTATCTTTCGTCAAAAATACCAGAGAAAAAAAATAAAGTACTCTTCTTTCACAAAGTTTCTACTACAAGAAGTTCAATACACACAAACGGCGGGAAGTATAGAGACAGGCGTGGACAGTGTATGGCCCTACCCACACAATCCACCAACGTTTCAGTTAAAGAAGTTGACTAGCATAATCATGCTGGCAAACACAGAATTTTCATATTATTCAAGGAAATTGGCTGACTGATATAGAGAGAGGAAAACCAAACAAATAATAATCCCCTTAGGGTTGAATAGATGTAGCAGGAATCATTGTTCTTGACAGAACGGAAATACAATGTCAACAAAAGGTAAACTATCCCCTCTTATTTCTTGTGTATTATTCATTATCTGAATTCAAAGGAGCCTCACCTCTACAAAGTCTGTGCCATTTGCTGCAAAGAAAGGTAGTCCTGCTTCACCAGCAATAGCTTTAGCTAGGAGTGTTTTACCAGTTCCGGGAGGTCCATGGAGAAGGACCCCTTTTGGACAATAAATACCCTTGTCTTGGAACTCTTCATCATTCTTCAAAATACGCACAATCTCTTGCAGCTCCCTCTTTATATATTCCTGGCCAGCAAAATCATCGAAGGTGACTCCGGTAGTTTCTTCTGCTGATATGAACTTTGCCCTGGTCGAAAAGGAAGAGATCAGAAACCAAAATGTTTTTTAAACACAGCTGTAAACTCTGATAAAGTTGGTGCTGCCTCCATCAGAGAACTACAATTTGATTATCTTAAAGCTGTCTATTCACACTGTATTTTGCTTCAACCAGAAGATGAGAAATGCAATTTGGCTGCCTCAGTGAGTTGTGTGCCCAGAATTTCAAGAAGAAAACAGTGTGAAAATAATATGCTATCGATTTGGCAATCATAATTGAACTCTCATTACACCTATAAAACATTTGAACACTAGAGGCAAGTAACTATACTCAATTTGGTGAAGACCTTCTATACATACACGACAAGGAATCAATTCTAACCTCTCTTATCCAAAAATTATCAAAGGACCAAAATAAAGGAGGCACTAGAACTTTCAGTAGCACATTTACTTGATCAATCTACTTCTGCCCATTAACACGAGCAATTTATGGGAAGTTCCAGCAACTAAAAACCAAATCAACCAATTACCAAAGAAGCAGTTGAGATGGATATATGAATTACAATATGCACATACAAAAGAAAAAATCAAATATTTGAACAAAATAATAATGCAAAGGAAAATTAAGTATGACAAATTGTTAACCAATTACCCTTGAGTAGTGTCTAATAACTGCTCAAGGAAAATCACAGTTATACTTACCTACTCTTGCCCAACGACCCAAGTGCACGGCGTTTGAGCGGTCGGCTAATTGTTTCACTGGGTTTTCCCAAATCGCAAGGTATTAACTTTGCATAAATTGGTCTCATCATACTGTCAATCCAGATATATAATGCAACAGAGAGAGCAAGCCGCATAGCCCATATGACTGCCGTTGCAACAGTAGAATATACTTCTGCAGGGACTGTGTTCACATTATGGACATCAACATTTACTATTTGTTGGTGCAACTTTTTCCAAACATCATTCCAACAATCAATTGGCATACGATCAACAATGTGGCGCCGGAAAACAATTTCCTTCTTCACATTCTCTTCTGCACCATTGGTTTTTTCATCTTTATAGTATGGGAGAATCACTGCAGAAATATGCAATAATCAACTCTTTTGTTTCAGGTAAAAAAAAAAAAAACCATATGGTACTAAACAGAAGCTCCAAGTCAAACAACTGAATACAATGATTCATATCTGTTATGCCATTGATTCTCTCAACAGACAGCAATACCTAAAGAAGTTACATGGTGGTGCCTGGTACTTATGATGGCTCACCAACCCATATCTGTTAATCATTCCCTCATAACAACTTCTAGCCAGTTCAGTACAATTAAGCCTCTAACCCTCAACTTCAGACACGTAAAAGCATTGAGAAATGCCCATCGAAACACAGGCAGGACTATAGTTCAAGGAAAAGTTAACAACCTGATACATACTGCCCATAGTCAGAGTACTCCATGAACTGAACGTTGTTGGAGTTAAGAAGCCTTGAAAAATCGCTAAAATCAATCCGGTGAGAGTTATAGGGATCCCATTCCGTTCCCTTCAACTTTCCACGGATGGTCAACAGTCTCCTGCTCCAATCAGAAGCCATTACAATCTGCCTCTCCAATTGCACATTAGCCTTTCTCTCCAACTCCTCCAAATTGTTTATCCTTTGCCTCTCAACGTCTTTCAATCTCTACACAACCAAACACAAAGTACAAGAACAAAAATCCATCAACCATTTCACTAAAGTAAATTGAAAAAGGCCATCTTGAAGCAAATTGAGCTATAAAAATCCATACTTGAAACAACTCCTCTTGTTCTTTATTTTCTTCTTCTTCTTTGGTAGAGGATACAGGGAGATTGGAGTTGGAAGCCGAAGCCGAAGCCGAAGCCGAAGCAGAAGAAAGAGGTCTAATTCTGAGTCCGAGAGTGGATTGGTTAACTGAGGCATTCCGGTGAGGCCTTAGCTTGGTTGTAATGGAGTGCTTGTGAGGTGTGTGGTAAGGTACACAGAGTGGGAAGTTAGAAACAGGTTTAGGAAAATCAAGAGGCTTGATGGATTTCATAATTATGTGTGAATTGGAAAATTCACAAAAAACGAAAATGTAATAGTTAAGCTCTAATGGCTTACTCTGCGTCCGCGAGCCCCGAGCGTTATGTGGTGGTGGTGGTGACGGTGATGAGAGGTTTTAGAGCTCGGGTTTTTGTTTGATAATAACGACGACGGTCAGGATCTGAGCACGACGTCGTTTCAATTTATCCAAATATTCAAAGACGTCGTTTCAACTTATCCAAATATTCATACTTTTCCTACCTATAAAATGTAAAGGCATAATTTTTGATAATATTTTGATCAATTAATAATTTTCATATGAATTTTTCTCAGATAAAGTTTTGTATACAAAAACTATAAAAATTATCATTATTTCTTTCTGAACATTTACAATAATTTATAAATTACAAGTTTTAAATAAATTATTAAATTATAATTACCATTGGCTTAACTTCTCAACATGTGTTATTCCAGTTTTCATGGAGGAGGCCAAAGTCATGCGTCAAATATGATTTAGCTCAGTTTCTTGCACTTCTATTTAACTTTTCTAGCCAAAGAGAACATATTACTCCAAATCAAGCTGTTTCAACTAACACTATTACAATATTTCTCAACTCAAAAATCATGGACTTTTTCTTGGCACAATCCTCTAAGAATTACATGATCCATAAATTAAGGAAGATGATCATGCTATCCCTTTTGTGTGATGAGGGGGATAACCAGTGAAACTGGTATCTGGAAATCTGTAGAATTCTTTCTTAAAGCCATGAATTTGGAAATCTGTCATTGTCGCCGGCATCTTTGTCGCGTCCTTGTTAAGTTAGATGAAGATGAACGTTCGGTTAAGGTAGCAGGTGGATATTGTTTAGGGAGATGGTGATGATCAGAAAATTGCAGGACCGTTCAGTGTTCCTCAACTTGGAAATATATACAACTGTAGACTGAAGGAATTATTAGCTTCAATTCAGCTGGCTCCTTTTGATCTGCAGATACACTCGGGATATGGGTTTTCGTAGAAAGATTCTTCAGTTCTGAAGCGTGCGCGTCCTTTTATTCCAGGCAATGGACCTCTCCTTCTCCTCGGAGCTCCTTGTCTGTAGTTTTCATAAAACCAAGTCAGTTCCCTACAACTCTTTCTCAATTACTTAAGTTGTTCAGAAACAAACCTTAGCAACTAGTTGGTTTATCATGTCAACAAACTGGATGCAGTTCAAAATTGTAAAATGAAAGTGTAGTAAAAGTGCTTAGATCTTTCAATAAAAAATTGAATGTTTCTAAAATACAACAAAAGAAACAGAATAAAAGATATTCAAGTAGGAAGCAGACACAACTCAGACTCGTAGGAAACATACAAACCAAAAGCGTCAAGAACTGCCAAAACTTGGGATAACAATCACCTCTTTTTGTGCATCTCCTGAACGAGGTATGCAAATGAGGGACCTTCTTCCATCTGCCCACTTTCCAGCTGATCAAAAAGCTCAACCAGTCCTTTTCTGCAATTAATTACAGTACAAAAATGGCAGAAGAACGTCACCAAGTATACATCAAGGAGCATATTCTATAGCATTCATTTGGGGAAGGAGAAAGCAAGAAGAAAGAGAGCAAATGAGGGAGAGGAAAAGATAAAAAATGAGTACTAATCTCTTCCTTCCACTACTCCAAAGGTATAAGTTCTGGCCACGTGAAGAACTAGCGCAGAGAAGTACTCAAAAGGATGACAATCTAACCATAAATTTCATAAGCTATAGAACCAAGATGAGAGATCAGAGGAAAACAGAATAAACAAGCAAGCTGTTGGCATAGAAAGACAACTAGGAGGGAATATGTTTACAGGAAATGATTGTCATACTAAAATGGAGCCCAAAGAAAAATAATATATCCACAGGCATGGCTTTCAATGGAGAAGAGACTAGTTATTTAATCACTCACCAAGGAAAAAACCAAGCTAATTAAGTAACAAATAAAACATAGTTGTATTACAAGCTTTGAGGAAAGAGAAACACTCCAGGACACAACAGCCCTCATGCTTGATGCAATATTATGTTGGTTTCAAACAAAAGCAGTTAACAAGGTAGTCATCTGCATCCTATAATGGAAGGAAAAATTAAAGAAACAGAGAAGATTGTTTATCCTTAAGTGGTGTTTTCAATTCCAAAGAGCAGTTAGTATCACATCTTGATCAGATTTGTACCTGTCTGGGATGATTGTCTTACGGTGGCCTAAGAACCTGCGGTGACCCTCAACAGCTATTGCCATATTGCCTGAATGCGTGGGAATGAAGACATCACTTTCTATGGAAATAATATAATCAAGTGCTGCAGTTTGAGAAGCATGGTTAGTGAATGCTCCCAACTCCTCTGGGGTTGCCAATGTTTCCTGAAAGTAATTCAACAACCAGCCTAAGACAGATATTTTTGTATTTCCAGAGAAAAGCATCTTGCCAATAACTATGTTAAGGAAAAACCTTAAAAACTATGTTGGGGAAGCGAGATGTAAGCTCTGAAAGGCGAGATTCACCACCATAAATTCCTCCAGCCGCAATATAAATTGTTGTTGATGGAGGATAACCAAGAGCTTGAAGAAAAATTCCCACTTCTTTTGGAGTTAGAGGACATAAGCCTCCCAATCGCTTTTCTGTCGAGTTTATCTTTTTATCCTTCCAATGATTAGTATTTTCTCTGCAAAAATATCGATAGAAACTGTGAGAAAACAAACTATTATGCAAACTAAATAACCTAATTTGATATTCTAGAATCAATATGAGGATGATAAGAAATAAAAGCTAAACATCAGGTGTTCAATCGATTCTCAACAGAGACTGTTTGAATAATGAAGTTAACAATCTCTGCTTATCTATGTCTGACGTAATAAAATTCCCAGGACATTGCTTATCCAAGTCTCTGACAAACTAAAATATTGACTTTCTTCTCCAGTAGTTTTGCAACATAAAATAATCAACTTATTAACTAGAGATGCTATGTTGAGGGAAGTACTGGACCCAGTAGACTCTGGAGTCATCACAGGCACACACAAGCACATGCAAACATCAAATAAACTCGCTCACCTCATTATTCGCAGATCCTCAGATTCTGCCTCTGTCAGGCCATAAGTACAACCAGTAAATGAAAGCATATCCTTCTCGTATCTCAGATGGAGAGTGATGTATTTTCCCCCATGTGCTCTCAGCCGCTCCACCAGCTTCTGTGGTGTCATCGTCATGCATTCTCAGTACCTAATGTAACAGGAATCCCCATAGGAGACTTTAAAGCAGTGATGCTGAAAATGGGTGTGAACCTGGGATCATGCATATTGAGTTGTACTACATACACCACTATGAAGTTTTAATTGTCAAACTTATTCAGGTAGTCCAGAATTTTGTATACTTGTGGATTTGCCAACTACCAGGCCAAATTTGAAAGATTATTGCAGATGAGGAATATATCCATTACAAACCTTTCCTAGGCTTTCAATAAAGGAAGAGAAGCGGAGAGCTTTGAATAAAGCACGGCATCTTAGTCTTTGTATATCAAGAGGCAGATTGTTGTTAGCAAGACGAGAATCTGACTTTGCAACATGGATTACCTGCACAGAAGTCCAACAATTCATCATAATGGACTTTAACATGATTAAATCAATAGGTCTGATGTATAGAACTCATGCAATCATAGTCCTTATTCACATAATCAACACAAGTTGACCAGACCTGTCCTCTTACATGAACAACAAAAAGGAAACAAAATGTTGTCATGAAGCTGAAAAAGGGTATACTATTAAGGTAAAGCATTCAGTCAAACAAAAGTCATCACATAAAAGACCCAGCTTATCTATCTAGTTTGTGAAACCTTGTGAGTAGGGATTGGCAGTAATTTGTCTACTGTACATGGACAATGTAAAAATTTTTCCCACTGGATGGTTGACCATAGTCATACATTCCCTCATGAGCTTTCAACTTTTAGAGAACTTCCTGGGGGACTTTCTCATTTTGCATTAAGTGATATGAACAGGGATATTTATCAAGATGTAGACACCAATGTTTTAATGAAACTAGCAACCTCAGATCAACAACCAAAAGAGACACACCACGAATAAGAAGATACAAAATTTAATTACAAGAAGTATGGGCTAGTCAGTTGTGTTCATGGAGTTGTAAGTTTTCAGCCAAAATTCTTGTTAGTTGAGATAACATTTGATTTGGACGTCGTAGTCCTAGCATGGCACCTACAGTGTGAAATGAATGTATTCGCCAATCATGTAATCTTCTGGAAAACTACTACATAGGCATATTGCCTGGAAAAGATATATGAAAGCAGGTGACATAGACTACTTAAAATCAAGTAAATATAAATTCATATACCTTAAATTCATTCCATAATTGTGTCATCGCTTCATAGTAACTGATGCCAGACCAAGAAGTAAAGTGTTTTCTGGCCCGAGGAAAAGATTCCAGCTCTTTGGGAAGATCCTTAACAATCCTCACATCATTTCTTAAGGTTTTGATGAAATAATTCTCATCAAATATATCTGAAAATTTACTGCAAAGGGAGAAATGAAGGAAAAGGCTATTGCTATCAAAGAGAAATTTGAGGAATCGCTGAAGATGAGAATTTACACAATCCACCAACACTGGAGATGAAAAGTTCAAGATAACCTTGAATCTCGCCAGAAGGAACGTTTATCAAGCATAGGAATAACTAAAGTTGCATTCATGATGCGTGCCACAGCCACCATATCGGCTATCTGCAAGATCAAGTTTGTTAGGCTTACACAGACAAGCTCATTGAATGAAAACTGGGTCAAGCCAGCAGCATTCAAACAACCCAAAACCAAAGAGAAAAAATTCATAATTGTCTTTAGATGAAACATCATATCTTTGACATGGTGCAACAAGAGTTGCAGACCATTATACAAGCTCATTATTTGATGCCTTTGAACAGAAGTTGAAACAATTTCTTCGCTAAAGGAACAAATTCTTTAAGTAAACAGCATCGGGGAGCTTTTTAAATGATTGATGAAGAATACTAGTGCAGAACTATTTCTTATTTGAGACTGGTCCAGGTTATTCTAACTGGCTCATTATGCAGCAATATCGAGAAATAGTTATAAAATAAACAGAAAAGGAAAATAATTGCATGTGACATCAACTTAAAATAGAGAAGCACACTTACACCAGTACGCATTTGATTTAGGCCCCCATTGCTTCTCACAGTTATGTAGTAGTCTGATCCTCTGGTAACTGCCATTTCAAAAGGGTTATGGTTGGAGATACAATATTTAGAACACTAATATAAATGAAATTCATAAGGAATTAAAAACATTCTAATTTCACGAAGAATATCAATTATTGAAAGTGAATTGATGACACTCAGTTTATAACCTTTCATCAACGAGCACACAACACCATAATGTGTTCAATAACCTATTTCTCAACACCTGATTAGGTCAATCTTCACTAATCTCTTACATTGTTTATTGTGCAAAACTCATTATTCCCAACCTTCGAATACTAAAATATAGTCAAATATCTCCTGGCAGGCGGTGGTAATGCACTGGTCTGTAACCGTATTGAGGAAACAAAAAGGCAAGCACAAGCATCAAACAAGATTCATTTAAAGCCCCAACAGTGGTGTACTGAAATAATATACCCTCCAAGTTTGAAGGGAGGATTGGCAATCCAATGCATAAAAATAAATAATCACTTAATCTACCTCTGTACTTAGCCGAAGGATTCACGCACTGGTGTAAACCATTGCTGAGAGGCGAATCCCACAGTTGTCTATCTGATAGCTGCATGTAGAAGCAGAATTTCCTTTTTAGTCTGATGTCCATAGATCATTCAATTAGTTAAAAACCTCTGCTATCATAAATGTAAGGGACAAAGCGCAATTAAAATTAGCCATAAATCTGATCATGCATAGGCCACATACATGAATCGGTCTCAAGATTCCATTTAACTTAATACCAATACATATACAACACTGGTTGTGAAAGTGCATCCTTCTTTATTGCCAACTATGCCATTTAGATCTATCCCTTTTCCCCCTTTGTCTCACTACTCAAACCGGCTCTGCATCAACACACCACAGAGCTGGGTAACATAAGGACAATCCACCCCAGACAACCCAATCTCACATTATTCCGTCGTTGGCCATCTCTATTTACAACAGCCAATTGCTATACAATCCTCTATTAAAATCCTAAACACCCGTTTTGACAACAATCCCACTTAGTTCACCAATTCTTGCTAACACAAAGCTTCACAATTCCAAATGGGGTTCAAGCATACCCTCTAAAGATAAAAACTTTGAACTTCCCCACCAAGAAAAACGCAAAACAAAAGCAAGAGAGTCAGACAGAACGATGAACAGCAAAGAAATAATAGAAACCATGCCTGCAGGGACTCAAATTCACGAACTTGAGCTCGAGTCTGAGTAGGAGATTCGTGGGGCAGAAGAGGGTCAGGCTTATCTTCAAGTACATCTTTGGAACTATGCAGAAAAATGAAGATCGGAAAGGCAAAGAGAATAACTGCGTAAAGGGTAATCGCAGAAGGAGAGAGTGGTCTGAAGAAAAATCTCGCTGCTGACAACGAGTTCCTCGTAAAGGAATAGCCTTTACTTTTCACCATCGCCCAAAGCTACCGTGCGTAGATCTAGAATTCCTCTTGCTTCTTGTCTTCTTACATTCTGTGCTCTGATAGTTGTCTTCGTTGGTTAAAATACCCAGTGAGGCGAGATATGTCAAATAAATATATTACTAATTATTATTATTATTATTATCTAACATTATTTATGTATTTTCTTCTTAGAATAACATATTCTATTTGTTAGTTTGATGTTAACTGAGTAATGATCTTCCTCGCTGACACTTCTTCATCTCAAGCCTTTTTGTTGAATTCTAAACGAGTTAACTACAGCAACCTGTGTTTTTTTTCCTGCTACTTTTTTTCTTTATACCAAACCAGAATGTGTGTATGGACCTTTCAGAGGTCTAAACACGAATTTAGATTCAATAAGATGAATTCTGGATAAAAACTTGCAGGCTTTCTCCTGCTTAAAAACCATATCTGTGATGAATCCAGAGTACACTCAAGAGTCAATAATGAGTAAAATGTTTGGAATCATGGAATCGGGCTTCATACTTGTGAGGATTTCACAAATATTCCATTGAAAAACAAAACCAAAAAAAGAGAGAGAGAGAGAGAGAGAGAGAAAAGTTCGAAACGATTGAGTATATTTGCTTCTATACTCACTCTCCTTCTCTCAACTTATACATGTATGTATGAATCGTATGTAAAGGTGGCTACATGATGTTGTCCATATTTTTGTCATGTTTGTACTGCAAAACAGAACAATTAAAGATCGTCCAATTTAGTCTTTGAAATAAAGGTAATGAGTGACAGAAGGTAAAAGTCTAGGAAGTGGTTTCATCACTATGAACTATTCAGAAATGCCAAAACTTCCAAGTAGATATGTTTCTTACACTGAACACCTTTTAGGATTTCCAGGTCACAAAGACATCCTCCACTATGGTTCTTGTCCTCGATTTAGCAGAGGTGTGCATGATCTAGATAACATACAAGTGCTGATTGTCTCTATTCCTCATGGCATAAACATTTGCTGTAACTACATCTTAACTGAACCAATCAATCCCCTATTGCAAGGAATAATAAATAATCTGGAAGGGGTTTTATACTTCATTACGTCCAACTAATATCTCAGCTTGCAAAAAGATAAGTAATGCATTGATTTGAAGGCAATTAGAAGTGCAAAAAGAAAACTTTAATATATCTGACAAAATTTGTATCAGAGTTTGTGATTATACAATCATAAACCATCCAATTCGTTTTGTAGACATTTGCTAGAAGGAAATTGTTTTAAATCATCTTTTTTTTTTTAAGAAACTGTCTAAATTTTGAACAACCAATGCACCTAAAACCAATGGATTGGCCGTGCCTCTTAAAAAGATGAGTAGGTGGATTATTCTCCTCATGCAGTTTAGAAGAGGAACTCATCAAATCTTCCTGTAATGAGATTAATGATCTCCGAACATTGCATGAAAAAAACCAGATTGGTTCTGAAATTCTTAGATGAGAAAATGGTCCTCGGTGGCACAGGGTCACTGCACAAGGCCAACATGCTGGAGGAGAAAAAAAGAAAACATCAAGCAGTTAAAGAAAAGTCGGCAGATTACCAGCACAAGTAGAGACAGGAGCATAATTAGGAATCACATACCCAAACTGAAGGAAGAAAAACTTTTCCTTTTAGCTCTTAGTCCTTTAAATTAGTCCTTTAGATCTACTCATTGGCTTTTCCCAAATGGAATTCTAGGAAATTGAGAAACTAACGATCCTACAAAACTTGCAGCAGCCTTTCTGGGTGATGAAGTGGTTTCATTCAAATCTTGGATGTCTGAATCACGCCAAAATTTGATGATCTGGAGACTTTCTTCTTCTGTTGACCTCTGGACAATTATTCTGGAGGCATAGCCCCTCTTTCTCATTAGAAGGCATATCTCTTTAGGATCATTTGCTGTCAGAGTTACCATGTATAACCAGCCCCTATCTGACAAAAGGCTCTCAGCAACAGGTAATATCCTATTGATTACACTTCGACCATTCTCGCCTCCAGCCCAAGCAGTGGCTATTCCTCCTCGATAGACTTCATCTTCAGGTGTTGGCACATAAGGTGGGTTTACAACCATAACATCAACCTTTCCAGCCAGACGCTTCTCCAGCCCAGACGCAACGTCCATGCATACCAACTCTGCGTGAACATCATGTGCATTCAGCGTCTCCTGTGTCACTTTTACAGCATGTGGGTTGATATCAGTGGCAATGTAGTACACCCCAGGAACCTCCTGCCCAAGTATAAGAGCAAGAGAAGTGATGATGTAACCACTACCACAACCAATCTCCATGCAAATACTTGGCTGGTGCTCCAAAAGATTAGTTCGATCAGACAGGAGAGCGTCAACTAATGCAAACGAATCATCACATGGTTCGTAGACTTCAGGGTGGGAACTAACAAGACGAATTTGTGCTGTTCTATATGGCATCTTGTAAGCAGACCTGAAAACATGCAATGATCGATGCATTCAGAAGAAAAGCAAAAATGGAGGGAAATAACCAACTAAATATGAAAACATCGCTCACAAACTCATGACAGAGAAGCTAATCTAAAAGAAATAAGAATATGATCTTAACCCAAATCAGTGATTAGTAACAGGGCGAAGCATCAAGTTACCATTGTGAATTAAAGCAAGCGTCTTTCTTCTTGATACTGTTAGGGCACGTAAATTAAGGGAAAATTATTTATTTTTTGGTAAGCACAAATGTGATTTGGGAACAGAAGATATCGAGATCATAGTCCCAGAGAACGAATATCAAATTCCCAAATTCAAACCCTAGTCCAAAACATAGCCTTTTATAAATGTTCAATAAAAAAAATTTAAACAGGAAAAAGAACAACAGAGAGCGAGAGGACGAGCCCTACCCCTAGTCGTTGCCGCCGGAACTCCGGGGACGGAAGTTACAGTTTGAGAAATTTTCAGTTTGGACACCACGACTTTCAATTGACTTAAAAAAAAAAAGAAAGGATTTTGCAAAAAGGTGACAACCCCCTGTCTGTTGATCACTTTTTAATCAGCAGGCAGTAAAAATGTATACAATATTCCCTCTCTATAGGTGAATAGTCAAGATGCAGAATCAATAATAAGAATCTCTATCTAAAAGAATAAAAGAAGTCGGAAACAAACTCAAGTCCAATGCCGAAACAAGATCTTCCAAGAACACCGCAGCCTCCCCCGGTTCATAAACCCGACGAAACACCAAAGAAAAGATGGTTTTTTCTTGTAGAGATCAAAAGACATTTGGTTTGCGAGATATTCCCTGTTTTAGACATCATTAAGCTCACAAAACTAACTAAAAATACCAACATTGCAGTAAACTTACA
>JAOQMM010000173.1:552051-572696 GCA_027563515.1 Erythroxylum platyclados | reverse complement strand
CAGTCTTAGGTTATCTACATCCGAAATCAAACATGTAAGACAAAACGATATTATTTTTTATTTTTAATTAAAATAAAATTTTTTTTATTAAGTCGAGTCAAACTAAGGTTTAGACTTTAGAGCCTAATCAGGCTAAATCCGGTCTTGGATTGGGTCTAAATCTAGGCAAAAACTGTCTGCTCTGCCCGACCCACCTCAACCCTTTTCATCTCTATATATAGAATTTGAAAATTGGGAAAATAATTCAAAAGAAATCTATGATGACACCTGACCAATTAGAACACGAAGATTCATGCACAAGCCACTTACCATTCACTATGGTCTATGGTCTAGATTTATGAATAAAAAATGGAAATTAAAATATTAATAATAAATAATTTCTCCCTCTGTGTATATGTACGTAAACGCGGTTGAAGCATTAAATCTCACACTCTCTCTATTTCCTTTCTCTTTCTTGGCGGCTCTTTCTCACACTTTCTCCTCCTACCTTTCCCGCAGCCTCCTGTTTTCTGGTACGGTTCTTCGTTAATCAATCGTTTCTTGTTTGGGGCTTTCTGGGTTTCTTTGGTTTTTCTTTTTTCTTCCATTTTGAACTGTTTCTTTGATCGTCAGTCGTTGGTTGGGTCATTTAGGGTTCAAACCTTCTTGGGGTTTCTTTTGATTGCTGGTTCTTCTGTGGTTTAATATCAAGATTTGATTTTTACATGTGGGGTTGGGTTAGTTTTGCGTGTTTGATGTTTTTAATCATGTTACGTTTCCTCTGGTTTTAGTTCTGATTCAAAGTTGATTTCTTTGTTCTGCAAGTCAACTGCTTGAACTAGGGTTTTTCATTTCTTTTGAGAGAAGAGAATATTTGTACATGGGTGATTTGTTTTTGTCTGAATCTGTGTAAGTTTACTGCAATGTTGGTATTTTTAGTTAGTTTTGTGAGCTTAATGATGTCTAAAACAGGGAATATCTCGCACACCAAATGTCTTTTGATCTCTGCAAGAAAAAACCATCTTTTCTTTGGTGTTTCGTCGGGTTTATGAACCGGGGGAGGCTGTGGTGTTCTTGGAAGATCTTGTTTCGGCATTGGACTTGAGTTTGTTTCCTACTTCTTTTATTCTTTTAGATAGAGATTCTTATTATTGATTCTGCATCTTGACTCTTCATCTATAGATAGGGAATATTTTATAGATTTTTAGTTGCCTGCTGGTTAAAGGTGATTTGTCACCTTTTTGCAAAATCCATTCCTCTTCTTTTAAGTCAATTGTTGGATAGTAGGAGTTTCTTTTGGATTTTCTTCACGGGGAAAACAATGTTACCACCTGGTTTTAGATTTCATCCCACTGATGAGGAACTTGTTAAGTACTATCTGAAGAGAAAAGTTTTGGGGAAGAGACTCCATCCTCAAGTCATTGGAGAGATTGACATTTATAAATATGCTCCATGGGATCTTCCTAACAGATCTTGCCTGAGAAGTAGGGATCTGAAGTGGTTCTTTTTTTGTCCACGAGAGAAGAAATATGCTGGTGGGACTAGAAAGAATCGAAGTACTGATTTGGGGTATTGGAAAACTACTGGAAAAGATAGACCTGTTCATTACAATTCCTTAGTCGTAGGAATGATAAAAACTTTGATTTTCCATAGAGGTAAGGCACCAAAGGGAGAACGAACTGATTGGGTTATGCATGAGTACAGAATTGAGGAAAAAGAGTTGGCTGATAGAGGAATAGATCAAGATACTTATGTGCTCTGTGTGATATTCAAGAAGGAAGGACTAGGTCCAAAAAATGGTGCAGAATATGGAGCACCATTTAAGGAAGAAGAATGGGATGATGATGAGGAAGAGGGGGAAGTGAATGGAAGAGAATTTTTTCCCTTTATTGGTGGCTGTACACAATCCTTTGCAACACCAGATGACCCAAGCAGTTCTCACGTTACTTTCCCATCTGTGCCTGAGAACACGTCCCTTAGACCAGATGACCCAAGCAGTTCTCACGTTACTTTCCCATCTGTGCCTGAGAACATGCCCCTTGGACCATTTGCGTCATGTCCGTTGGAGACGCTGCCATCTGTTCACCATACTATGGTCTGTGATACTGGTGCCAATGCAGACAATTCTCAGATTGTTGCCGAAGATGAAGAAATTCTTGCAATGTTAACTATGTTCTCGGAGGAAGGTGGATTTGCTTCAGAGAAAATTGAGAATGTAAAAACCTCTCCTACTCTTTTCTTCTTACCTAATGATAGTTTGAAACTTTCTGATTTAATACCCTTCTGTTGATTATTTATTTAATCATTTTTTAAGTGTTGATTGTCCGTGGCAGAGTGACCCTATCTTTTTTGGCTTTTGGATTTTATTTTTTTCTTACTGTTGTTGATTTGATTCTTGCAAGCTGCAATCACAATTTCCAATGCCTTCTTATGACAAGTTAGGTAATTGTTCTACCCTCGTGTGAAAATGTAGAATTGTCAAGTTGTACTTCGGTCAAATTGTTGTCCTCATTTTGGAGTCTTTGTTGGGAAGATCTTATTATATGCAAATGTTAGATTTTATACAAGAGTTATGAATTCATCAATTTGATGTTTGCTTGTTTTTTGTCTTTAAGACAAGTGATTTCATGCCTTATTCCTTAACTTAGCAACAAAGATCCTTACCAGAGTTCCTTTGCTGCTACATCTGAACTTATATTCTATCCTGTGTAATGCTTTCCTTCCGCTGATCAATCTCAGTATGAACTGCCTGTTCTGTATTCTCAAAAAGAAAAGAGTTGTCATTTTATTTATGCTTTTTGACACTTTCTTGCTCTTTTGCGATTTTTCTTTCCTTTCCTTTTTCTCAGTTATGTATCTTCTCTCAGTTCCTATTTTTATTGAAATATTCATTGACCGTGGTTTGCAGAAGGCAGATAGTTGCCATAAGGTGTATAACATTCAAGGCAATTCTTCTCTTGATGCAAATGATTTTTACAATGAATTGGGGGATTTAGGCAACCTGACAGGACTTGATCAAACTGGAAGTGATATCATCCCAAATTGTTGCTATACTACTTTCTCTGTGGACCAAAGCTATGGACGTGACGACTTATCCTTTTTGGAGCTGATCGATCTTGATGTCCCACTGGATTGCTCGAGTGAATTTAATGGATACAAAGAAATTGACTGTGGTGCTGTGCATCCCAACAATAACTATGAGTCTGAAGACTTATATCATTCATCCGATGCATTCGGTGTTCCTGCATTATCTCAAGTCACTGATATACCAGATGACAGACCTGATCAGTTTGAAAGCCAAGTGAATACGTGTATAAAGGTAAAGTTAGTTATTTTTTTCTGCCATTTAACTTTAAGATCATTATGCTGATCCGATTATGTGTTTTGCTTCTTCCTATTCAATTTTATGATAACACAGGAGGGTGGTGCTGATGAAGGTTTGTGAAGAAACTCCTCTTTGTAATTGGAGAGTTGCACATTGCGAATATCTGGAATGAGAGACTTGCTGCACAAGCTGTAAAGAGCTGTGATTACATGATATCTGGCTACTTTCTGAAGTCCTTAGTTGAAGGCGTTTGATATACTGATTTATTTACGTCAAATTAATTGATTTATGCTTTCTGTTATCGGATGCAATTGTTCGGGTAAGGGACATAGTTTTTCTTTCATACGCTGATTTGAGTTGGACATAGTTTTTTCTTTTCATTCGCCGATTTGGAGTCAATTCCTATGTGGAATTGGCTGAAGTGACTTTGACCTAATATGTAATTAAATAAAAAAAGATGCTTGTGTTCTATTTTAGTTTTGCTTTTTCAATCCTGATTGTGCCGTGGTCATCATTCTTTATGTTTGGTACCAGGGAAAAAAAAAGGAAACTTTTGTTAAGATTTCGGTAGTTGGAGTTCATTGTATCAATTTTTACTTAGCTGTGGAGCTGAATGTTCCAATAGCTGGAGTGAAGAGACTGAAGGGTGGTACTACCTGATATTCCTATGGTGGCTCCTCCATCCATGTCAAGGCTGAGGTGACTCTAAGGACTGATGGTGATGGGTGCACTAAAGACACCTTGTCAAATAGATGGGGGGAGTCTCCATGTGATTTATTTTTTGATGCAATCTAGTATGAGATTATATTCAGACAGTGGTATGGTGATTGGCATGCACTTTCACATTTTCATGATATTAATTTTTGTGGAACCATGCACCTAACTTAGCAGGTACGTCTTAGCCCAATTTCTCATAACGGCGCTGCAAATGATTTGTGAACAATTTGCACTATAGTAGATGACAAACTTCCTAATTAGATGCATTGGCACCTTGTGTACCTCATATGCTTGTTTTGATTGCTAGAAGTATCTATGTTTGGATTGAGGGTCTACATGTTTGCAGCTTGAAGTGTGCCTCAACTTATCACAGGTTTCTTTTAAAATCTCATTACCGATTGTTTTTAGCTTCTGAAGAAACAGGTACATGGTTTTTTCTATCAACATTTCAATCAAGTCAAAGATTTTGATGCTAGGAAATAAATCAGGTGGTACTACATAGATATTTGCTTTGGTTTGGGCTTAATATCCAGCTTGAGCATCACAACTTATCAATTTAGTTGCTATCATGTCAACATGGCATGTCTTTTTCGGTAATCTTGTATAGCATTGTGCTTCTATAGAACCTGGTTTAGAAAAAATAATCACAAGTTTTGGCTTTAAGTGATTCATAGTACCACCATCCTGGAACATGATTTGCCTACTAGAAGGATCAAGTAATGAAGTTGAGATGCTAGAAGTGCATTTCTTATGGAAACTGGGTTGAGTAACAATTCCACACATTTCAATTCGTTGTCTTAATGCTAGCTGTTCCCCTCCATTTTCTTATTTCCAATCTATGAATGACAGTGTAGACTATGCCATCTAGCAGACGAACCTTGCCATGAGAGTTGTTGTGCCTCCTATCTGACCCCAGTTTTCTTTAAACAGACTATAGAATTGGATATTGTTCATGGAGTACTATTTTAATTTAAGTTGCAGGAGGGTTTTCAAGCAGGTTTTCTTTGGCATGATCATGGCTTTGGATCAATATTGTAAATGTTATAGACGAGAATGACTCTGCATATATATTTCTGGGCAGAAAGTTGCCATGTCTGTGGTGAGGTTTAGACACATAAGATGTTGAATGTTTGACCATTTCTTTTTCTTGTGTTGGTCAAAATGTGGATTTCCTTTGCCATTTATGACATGTTGAAGTCTTTCCCTGAGTTGGTTATAGGTTATGGACGTGAAGAACTCTTCAAGCTCAGTATTGTTAAGTTTATGTAGATTTGTTAAAACTTTACACTGAGGATAAACTTGGATTCCGAGTTCTGCATAGCACTCATTACTGTCCTGTGGCATATTGGATGAAGTATCACGTTGATTCCATCTTGTTTAACTTCTGTTCATTACCATCATATCTAAGGCTCTCTGAGGCTTGAAAAAGATAGCTCAGGAAGTTTCACATCTAGAAGTTCATTTACTTCCGAATTTAAACAACGGAGTCAATCCTTGATTGAGACATCTCCATTTGCATTACATGTAAATCACTATCTTTTAAACCCTACACATTTGTATGAAACATATCATTGACTAGTCATTCGTGTATTCTAAGACTGAATATCATGGTTTTGGTAAGTAGTGGGAATTTGTTGTTTTTGCTCTAAGAATGCTTTTATTCAACTTTTTCTCGGGCTGGGCTGGGTTCAGGCTTGGGTCTGAAAATTAATGTTTTGGCATGAGTTGACACTGCAGTTTGATCGGGCTCGATGCATGTGCCCCAATTTTAAGTCTTATCGGGTTTGGGCAGTCTGAAGTTTAATTGAGTTTAGGGCACACGACATCAGTTTGGCCTAAATATTTTTTCCTTTAAAATTTAGAAAATGATATCGTTTTTAACTTAGTTTGTTTTGTGTTATTTATTTTTAATAAGAAAACTAGATTTTAAAATAATCTAATTAATTTAAGAGAAATAATTTTTGTGAACTTATACAATCCAAAATATGTATTAGCGAGTTAGTATTTTTTTAAAAACTTTAAAATCTGTATGACTATTTTTAGTTTTTCTGCAATTTATTGAATTAATTTATAGTGTCTGAATGTGAAAATATACATGTATTTCTAAAAGTTATTTAAAAATTATTTTATGATATTAGAAATACAAAAATTTGCAATTTTTGAAAAATATAATTTTGTATTTCTTTTTACTACAAAGTTCTATACGCATTTCCCTTGTCATGAATTGATCTGGCATGTACTACTAAGATTCTTTTTGCTCTTCATTGGCTTGATCTGGCATTTGCAAGCTATATTCCTTTCTCTTGAATGGGAATAATACATGGTTGCTGACAGTAATATAATGAGACATCCGTGGGCATCAACACGATGAGCTAGTTACAAGAATAATTGCACTCATGTTTACTTATATAATGTTCTGACCCCAATGTTGAATCAGTAGTTTCCACAAAGTAGTCGCAAAAGCAGGATTCCAACTTTATTGTCTATATTACAGTCTCTCGTAGTTGAGTTTATCAGACTGCAAGAAAGCATAATAGTCAGAAAGTTAATTAGATTCATAGTATAAGGTTTGAATATGCTTTTAATTTGATGATTTTTAACTAGTTCCTGAAAGATGGTGGACATTTAGAGCTTCCACATAGTGGGTTAAGGTTGAGTTTTAACATTACTCCAAACAAGAGTAAACCTGTGATACTTGGCAGACACAAAAATTGGATATCATGTAATCAAAACATTCATGTAGTTAAGCTATAAAGTGATAAACTTAACAGAAATCATAGCTTAGTTTGCATTTAGAAATTATTTGTTTCAGAAGTCGGTGCCCATGGAAGTTCCTTCCATCAACAGACTAACACAGATATCACATTCCGACTTCAGGAATTCAAATCAATCAAGATGCTTAATTGATTTTGTAACAGATACTGGTTCAATGGCTCAAACAATGGAGTAACACTAGATTGACCATCCGCAGTTGAGGCTTATGCATTTCTATCGAATGTCTCGAATTAGGCATACTAAACTCAATCTTAGCCAAGTTTTTAAAGGTACCTTGATAAGCATGTCTGTTGGAAGCCAAGCTGGAGCAGTGGGAATCCCGACCCAGGACACCTATCATAACAGTTAGTGTCATTCAGATCTTTAGCCCAAATGTCACTAGCAACTTATCTGAAATTCACATATTTCACTCTGTTTGACATGATTTTGCATTTGGTTGTTGCAGCAGAGACTTTCAGTTATAGTAATAAACCACGTGTAGTTGGTGCTTAGCTTGTGAAGGTGAGCATTTGTTAGCAACTTTGTGGTGATTAAACTATGCTAGATTATCAGATAAGAGAAGAGAGGTTGATGTCAGAGAAACGAACTTACAAGTGCATATTCTCCTGTCTCAAAAATTCTGAGATCCAAGACCTGAAAGTGTATGTTAAAAGATAGTGAAGTTGGTGTACTAAATAATGGCCTATCTTTGCACTGGTTAAGGCAATCATTGGCTGATTGAGAAGAGGACATACCTCACCACGGTCTTCATATATATAATCCAAACCCTTGTAATATGGGGGATGCCCAACAGACAGATACTGAAAAGGGAAACTATAAGCACCTCCTAGATATGCTAACGAAAAGCCGAAGCTAGCTTGAAGATGCACAGAAACAATGAAATAAAACTCAGGTCTCTCTTCTTCACAATCAAAAACAAAGTTTTGAGTCAAAAGATCAAATCTTTGCACTTGTACACAATTGCAAAGTTGCAACTTGAGCTTACAGTATATAATACCAAGCAAAGACAAGAGGATTCACTCTACCAAGTTCCGAGAGATATGCAAGTTATAAGAGATAAACTCATCAATGTATCATTTTCATATCATGAAAAGATTGCTCTTTTTATGGCTCAGGAGAGTCTAATTCTCTAATCAAATAAACAGAAATACTATTGTGGGCTTCCAACCGTAATCAAAGAAAGCTGAAACAACTAGTATCATACTTACATTGACACTATTGAGGTACTTATCTTTATCCACTCTCACAATCTGACCCTTCTTCACTGCGAAGAAATTTCAATGTAGTCAATATAAACTATAATCAAACACCTTTCAATCTTTAAGCCCATTCTTAGATGCCATGAGAAGGACAAGAAACTCACTTGAATAAACAGGCTTCTTAGGCCTCGCCGGACCACTGTTTGAAGCTTCTTTAGCGGTGGAGGAAGGTGGTGTTGCAGAGGGCTGTTCGGTCTTGGTCTGGGTGGTGGGATTTTGGTTCTCCGGTTCAGCTGATTTAACAGCTCTAATGGGTTGCAAGCGAGCAAGTTGGCTTCTTCTCGAATAGCAATATACTGGAGAAACGCAGAAAAAAGAGCATTTTGGAGTAGTTGCAGTGAAAGAAGCCATGGGAGAGGAGCTGTGTGCCACTTCCAACTCCGACCAGGAGATGGATATACTATTTTATCCATTAGCCTCCAAACTGCCACGTGTCAAAAGACAAGAACTTAGTGAGTTAACTAGAATTATACGGTCCTAAAAGAGCTTGATATATGTGGTCTGAATCTTGGGTTGGGTTCTGTTTTCAGCCCAATGTCTGAAATAATATCAGGAGGGCCTCACTTCCTTCTTTGAACGGTTTGAATACTACTATTACACGTCTTTCTTGTCTAGTGAGCTCTTACTATGGATGTCTCTAACATGTTATTTGGGTCTGCTACAACCCATCTTCCTCCTCGTTGCTCTGCTACCTCCACAAGGTTCAAAGTTTGCCGTTTTTCTTTTTCTTTCTCCGCTGGTCATTTCTTCGAGCAGTTTCCGGGTTGTTGTGGTCGTTAGGAAATGATAAGAAAGTTTTCGACTTTTTCAGTTTTTGTTCTTGTTCTCTTCGCAGGAATAACTCGACTGAGAATCTTGCAATCGAAGGTCAGAATCTGAATTTCTCAGTCAGAACAAGGCAGGGAAATTGGGTATCAATTCTTAAGGACTGCTCTCTCAGAGTCCCTTCTGGACAGCTTTGGATGCTTCTTGGACCCAATGGTTGCGGAAAATCTACCCTTTTGAAGGTTATGCTCTACTTCTTCTGTACTACGCTCCAGTTGCAACCATTGATAGCATGTAAACTGAATCACACGCACAATGACTAAAAAGATCATTTGCCCATTTGTGGACCAGAAAATGTGGACTTCTGAGCAAACTCAACGCTTTCCCTACTTATGATTGGTTTTTTTCTTTTTCTTTCTGATTCACAGTGCTTTTTGGTTGTGTAACTTGTTGTTATTAAGGTATGAAACAGTTTACTTGAAAGTTGCTTGCTTTTGATTGAATTTAGGATCAAAGTAAAAGTAGTGATGGGATAGTGATATTTTGAACTAGACAGATTCTTGCAGGTCTGCTGAAACCAACTGGTGGAGCCTTGTACGTGAAAAGGCCTAAGAGCTTTGTTTTCCAAAATCCTGATCACCAGGTTGTTTTTTCATTGATTGCCTTGTTTAAATGGTTGGTTTACTGATTTGTTATCCGAAGTGTATGCAAAATGGAATGATCAAATTGCTAGGATGTTGAAAAGGTTTCGATTTGGTATAGATCTAGTTTGAAGGAAACACTTGAGTTACTTATGCAAGAAAGATAGCATCAAAACTTGTGAGGAACAGCTTTTTCATCTTCTTCCTGATTGTTGTGAAGAAAATCTTAAACACAGTTGCTTGAGCTGTTGTTATTGTGATTATATTGACTTCTGAGAGCCTTTTCCCCATCAGCTAGTTGTAATGCTGGGATCCAAAGTAATCCCTTTAAGTGAAACAGAATGCAGACTGGTGCAATTTTAGGGACTACAGTGTGTTAAGAGTGTAAATATTCTTAAAGAGGCATTTTGTCGTTATTTCTTTGCTATCCTTTCTCGGCGAACTTTTTCTTACTTCACCATTGTAGTCTTTGAGTGTAAATATTCTTAAAGAGGCATTTTGTCGTTATTTCTTTGTTATCCTTTCTCGGCTAACTTTTGCTTACTTTACCATTGTAGTCTTTTAACTTTGATTCTTGCTTTCCATCCATGTTGAATTATGAAGCCTGATGTCAATACTTCACTCGATTTGTTTTTCCGTAAGATGTTTTTCTGCCTTTATTGTGATATACTTGCTGCGTTTCTTTTTAATAAGATGGTATGTATTACAAGCAGAAGGAAAGCCTTTTTATGAGGCTAGACGGCGTAGGCTATACCTTGAAGATGCTAAGTATTAAGGCAGCTTCATTTTCGTTACAGGTTGTGATGCCCACAGTAGAGGCAGATGTGTCATTTGGCCTTGGTAAGTTCATCCTGACTGAGGAAGAAGTTAGGCACAGGGTCTCAAAATCTCTGGATGCTGTGGGCATGTCTACCTACATGAAAGTAGGGAGTGTTCCAATACTTTGATGTGATTTTATACTATTTTTCTTTTTCAAATTATCTTTGTCTGCCCTTTTCAGAGGCCAGTTCAGACCCTTAGCGGTGGTCAGAAACAAAGAGTAGCCATTTCCGGTGCTTTGGCTGAAGCATGTAAAGTTCTTTTATTGGATGAGTTAACAACATTTTTGGATGAAAGTGATCAGGTATTCAATAAGATTGTTGATCTTGCATGTATCTCAGATCAGAATGAGTATTGATGTCAACAGTGGCATAAAATTTTGTTTGCCTTATTGATCCGTTTTGTTTTCGTACTTTGTCATCCCAAAACTTTCATGTCTAATGTTTATGTATTACGAATAACCCGGTTATATATACATACCGATAACCACCGCCATTGTATGAGCATGCCCTTTAACCTGCATATCCTTGCTTGCTCTTTCATAGACCGCCTAATCTGAACAAAAGATGGTTTGACATTGATTGCTAGATTGGAGTAATTAAAGCAGTCAAGAGTTCCTTGAGTACATCTGATGATGTTACAGCATTATGGGTGACTCACCGTTTGGAAGAGCTCGAGTATGCAGACGGTGCTTTCTATATGGAAAATGGGAAAGTTGTGAAGCATGGTGATGGATCTAGCATAATGAAATTCATCAAAGGCAGGCAATCATCTTATATCAACCAAATCAACGCCTGATAGTTGCCTAATAGCAGTTCTCTTTCTTTTCTTTTCATTCCTTGGATTCATTTCAGTTATCTATATACCTTATTGTTCTGTTCAGTCCAGTGTATAGTTATACATGGACATCTCTCTTCATGATAGCATAAATATATAGATATGTAACAATTTGTTTTGGTTTCCTTTGCATTGAATTATGGAACATGTCTCACAAAACTCTCTAGGTACATAGAATTCTGTTTATTCCTTATGAATGTGCAGATAGTATTTACTATACTAGCTCCACAAGAATTTGGATTTTGGTGGATGGAGGCTTACTCTACTTCTTACCTCTTAGTATATATATATATATATATCAGTGAAATGCACAGCTATTGTCATTCGAATGTGCATTAACAAATTATTAAATGCATACATTAATCTATAAATCACGTATTCTAGATAAACTGTTTTACAAATCGGTAACTCAAGAGTCAAGGTGATAGATTCGATTTAAGTGATATTTGCAGGATTCATTGTGCATTCATTTTCAGCCATTTTTTTGAAGCTTGAGGTAAGTTAAGAAGTTGTTTCTTTTAAACTATTTTAAAACTTGGTCTTTTTTAATTCTTGTGCATCTGTATCACCGACAATAATTTAGTGAAAGTTCCAGTGATACTCTGAATTTGAAGGAATTTAATAATATATAACTTTACTCTTAATTAGTAGAGAGACTGATTTTAAATTTGTGCAATTGTATCCTAGTATTAAACTCTAAGAGAGTGAAGATACGCCATATCATTTTAACATTAAACATTGTATTTTTAGAAGAAAATAGTCAAAGAGTTTCTTCTCTCTGTGCTGAAATGGGGAGAGGTCTCAAAGCATTAGTTTTGGTATTCAACATATGCAAAGCACCAGAAGAAGATGATTGCACGTAGATAAGAAAGAGTTGAGTAGATAAGCACTAAATCATGTTTGACAAAAAATTGGTAAGTGCCCACCATTCAATGTTGGATGCATACAAGTTGGCCACCGCTAAGGGCAAAATAAAATGTTCAACTAAATAATTTATTGAATAAATGATTTAAAAATAAATAAAGGGTTTAATTATAATCTAATTATCATTTATCGATTTAACGTGTCTTTTTTTATTTATTATCCGTAAATTGCAGTTTAGTTGTCGAAACTCTTTATTTTATTAATAGGCTTTCATCTTAATTATTTCTGTTATCATTTTGCATATTATAACTTTATATATAATTACATTATTAAAAAAAGGATGTGTAGGAATCCAACTATCTTCTTGTTTTAGTTAAAGGCATTAGGACAAGTTTGGTAACATAACACTATCTTTAAAGGGTATTATAAGTATGTTTAGAATTGCTTATTTATGAAACACTTAAGATTATTTCCATTATCTTTTTTTCAAGCCAACTTTTTACAATAATGTTTTGTTTTATTAGTAAACCATTTTAAGATTTAAAATGTTGGAAGTTACTAATTATGTTCTATATTTTTTAAAAAATATGTAATATATTATATTCACACATATTGTTTATATTTCATTTATAAAAAATTAATATTAAATTTTATTTGTTGTACTATATATATAATCCTTGTGAGAAGATATCATATTTTTTTCATGTTTTCATGTACAATAATCATGTAAAATGGTTTGAGATTGCATATTAATGCCATATCTTTCCTATAAATTAATCATTTATTCATTTATGATAATTTATATTATTTCTCATTTAAGCTTACCAATAATACATTTGTTGTTAGCATTAAATTTTTTTTAACAAACTAAGAGCCTAAAGGCCTTAAAGTTGAAAATTTTAATTGATGCAATAATATGGTTAGTCAATACCAAATTTAGGTTCAAACCTTTTCACAGTACTACTAAAACAACAACAATAATATTTAATAAAAATTATGTTGATACATAAAATTTGAGGAGGTCTAATAGCACATAATTTTAGCTTTAACTGATAACGAAAATGTTTTTAAATGATGCACGTGAAGAGAAAAGGAAAAATAATATTATGAAAATTAACAAAAATTATAGTAATTTTATGAAAACAAAATTCAACATTGTAAGGAGAATTAATTTTTAATACATTTTTTGTTAGAATTTAATTATTGAATTAAACTTATTGTAAATCGATAACTAATCATCATTGGCTTTGACTCCATAAATAAAGAGAGAAAATGGAAATTTGAAAAACAAAAGAAACAAAATGATAAAGGACAAGACAAGGCCAGCAAATGCAATCACACAACAAAACGATCTTTTGATTTTAACACGAATCAATGTAACTGGTTCTTGGCCTAACCCCTCCAACAACTCCCAACTACAGTACGCCACGAACACGGCCCATCGTCTTGGCATTTTACATACGGAAGGAGAAATACCGGAGCCAGTGAGTATGTAATTGTTGAATGGTAGGTATGTGCACGAAAAACTAGAATACAGGGTCTGTTGTGGCTACTTTTGTATAAATAACAAATTTATCAAATTTTGCTTTTTTTTCTTTTTTTTGCTTGGATGGTTGCTGATGATGCTGACTTTTGATGGTTTCGCTGCGAGTGATTTGAAGTATCTTCTTCTATGTGGTGTTCTTTCCACTTATGGAGCTTTTTGAACTTTTGGTTTTGATGGGTGTGAGGTCACCTCTCTTTTCCGTTTCCTATTAAAGGTTGTTTCGATTATTCTGTGACGGAACTGTAAAGGTGAATTTGTTGGCTTTTGATTGTTGATGCTTTTGTATGCGGAAAAGTTTGTTTCTTTTAACTAAGGAGAGGTCTACATTTTCTCGCCTTCTTTGTTTTCACTGATCAGCGATGTTTGAGAGAGAATGGATCCCATGACGGCATTTCCCTCTTCCGAGAATGCGACCTTTGTAAAGAGAAATTATTGAGTATTTCTTACTAAGTTTCTTCTCACATTCTATATCCGTTCACTTACTTAAAATTGAGATTTGAAATAGGAGGTCTCTGGCTCACATCAGAGCAGGAGTCATGTGTGTAATGGAGTGGGGAGTAGGATACCACCTGCGGTGTAGACTGGCTCACAGGGTTGCCTAATGACACAAAACGAGTTTTCTAACGCAAAGTTCTGATATTTATGTTCCTGAGTTATCTCCGAGTAATTCTTTGATTAACACATTGAACTGTCGATAATATGCACAGGTCAATGCCTGTTAAAGTATTAGATTAAGCTGAGCATTTGTTCGCTATCTCCTCTTTTTTTGCCTATTCCTGAATGTTCGATTCTGTTTTAATAACCAGCTGCTTTTGTGTGTTTAAATTCTTGAACTTGGATTTTTTTCCCCCAAACTTAGATCATGCTATGAAAATTACATACCATTATTTTCCAAATGCCTCATTTATTTGTATTTTTATTTTTGGCCAACTTGGGATGTGAAACTGATGCTTATTGTTTCATTTTGTGAAGGCCTTGCTCCTTGGTTGCTTATGATTCCTATTTGAACGTAATTTGAGAGAGGTTAAAGCAAAGGTTAGCCTAAGTAAGGAAAGATGCTTCAGACTTCATGAATCGAATTTAGTGTCAGAGTTGACAGTCACTCCATTAAGATTATAAAAAAATTAAAAGGTATGCTGGGTTAACTTATTTACAATTTTTCTGTACTTTATGCTTCATTTTCTCGTGGATGCTTATTAGTGTTGATGTCTTTTAGATAATGTGCTACTCTGTTGAAGTTTATGATAATGTGTGTACACGCACTCATGCCCACATAGACACCCACATTCTCGTTCATGAATATCGCTCTATTGATGGGGTAGTTAGTATACATCTTTTTTCCAAAAATATTAAGGGCTTATGTTCTTGAATTTTTGTGTTCTGCAAACTGCTACCTGATTCACATGTGTGATGAAAAACTGGAGCATCGCTCTTTCAAGCATGAATTTTACTTGCCTTAAAGTGCTAAGCTGTCAGAGTGATGATCGAAAGGTTCTGACACAGTGATAGCAACAAGTTGACATTGATTTTGCAGCTGTATTAATACATCATACCTCTCTTTGCCTTATGCATTTCTTGGCTTAAGACGTGCAAACAAGATTTGTTTTCTTCACTGCAATGTTCAATTAGAAATTTTATCAAGACAAAAAGGGATAATTTTCTTCTGCCAGTATTCACATGCTATAAAAAGAAATGATGTCAAAAAACTGCTTAAAAACCATTGATTTTCACCTAGTCTGACTTCTTGCAGGTCATTCATCTTTCCCTCGCATGACCTATTAGACTGTTTAGATCTCGGCCTTGATGATACATAACTTAGCTTTAGATATATTTGCATGAATTAATTGGTTATTGTCTTAATTCCATGTAGAAAATCTTTTTTCAATGAAGTCCCACAAAAATAGTGAAGACGACTTGGAAGATGGCAAGTTGGAAAAGGGCACAGAGAAAACACCACGCAGTAGCATTAAAGTTAAAGTACACAATCAGGCCTTATTTTCTGGCCTTGCATATTGTATTTCATCATGTAGCATGATATTGGTGAACAAATTTGTGCTTTCTGGCTATAATTTCAATGCCGGGATATTTTTGATGCTCTACCAGGTAACCTTTCAAGTTATAAACAGCAGGGTTTGTTTTCTTTATGTTTTGACAATGGTTCTATTACGGTTGCTGAAATGCTGTTTAATTTCAAAATTTATTACAGATTTTATATCTCTGTTTGTCTATCGTTCTTTTTGTTTATTCTCATTTCAATATGTAACTAGCTGATGTGAACATTTTGTTGGTGTGCAGAATTTGATATCAGTGTTGATTGTATCAGTGTTGAGTTTATTGGGTGTTATCTCAACAGAACCTCTGACATGGAGATTGATTAAGGTTTGGCTGCCAGTGAATGCTATATTTGTTGGGATGCTCATTACAAGCATGTTTAGGTATGACAATCTTTTTCAATCTATTGGCACTTTTTGCCCAGACCTCACAAAACAAACATTATTAAGTTAATACTACAATTGGTTTCTTCATTTTAATTTAACCTGATGTGTTCTACTTGGCAGCTGACTATTATTAGTTCTTGTCTGTTGCTGTCCTTGTGTTAAAATTAGTATTTGAGGAACATGTGCTTACTTTAAGGAACACCCAGAGTTTTTTAAGAGCCTCCTTGTGCTATCAAACTCTTTACTGTTCAATGTGTTGTGCTTCTGGATATAATTTGGACTAAGAACTGCCAGGGACTGTCACGCGTCATTTTGTTTAATTTCTAGTGTAGATGTTTCTTTTGTGACAATACCAGATGTTCGTGTTGGACTGCAGAATATAGCTTATAAATTAGATGATCCGAGGCCTTTTGTAGATATAGTATCCATCTATTGTACTGCTGAAATTTCTTCATTACTTTTGCAGTTTAAAGTACATCAATGTTGCTATGGTCACAGTATTGAAGAATGTAACAAATGTGATAACTGCAGTTGGTGAAATGTATCTGTTTCATAAGCACCATGACAGCAAAGTATGGGCTGCTTTGTTCTTAATGGTATGTGATTATTGTGAAAATGATCGTATGCTTCGAGTTTGTTTCAGAGAAAATATGTTAATATAGAATGATTAAGTACTGTGCCATACTGCTTGAAACTTGGCTCAAACTCTGATGCTTTTGGACATATCTGCAATTACATCTCCATTATGGCTTTGTCAAATACTATGCAGTGAGTCTACTTCATAAATCACTATGACTTTGTGTTACTATGGGTTAAAGGAGTTTGTCTTTGTCTTATGCAGATTATTTCAGCTATTTCTGGAGGGATTACTGATCTTTCCTTCCATGCCATTGGATATGCATGGCAGATTTTAAACTGCTTCCTAACCGCATCTTATTCCGTAAGTTCATTTGGAGGTTTTGCTTTAACTTTACAAGGACTAGGATATGTATGTAGTAGGTCTTGTATGCATACTTCTGTGTGTGCCTATATGATGTTTATGGACATTTATCACATGATTTGTTCAAATACAAATCATCATAATTTTGGTGCTCATCAGCTTCTACTTGTTCGTCCATTCTCTTTAAAGGCATCTTCCATATCTTTGTTCTGTTAACTTATGTGCTCATTAATATCTCTTAATCAAGTGGAAGAGTTTAACTTTTCCTAGATATCTGAAACTTCAGCATGATCTGGGAAAAAGTGTACTTAAAATGTTATAAAGAAATGTTGGGATCTAGTGATGAAGAAGCAAGTTTTAAAAGGAAGGCTTTTGGAGACTGGTTAACTTTGTTCTCGAGTACAGAAACAATTTGAGCATGAACCAATGACTGGTTTTTGGTGACTAAGTTTCTAAAACATGACAATTCTTTCGAAGATTTGGTAGACTCTTATTTTTGGTTTCTTTATGAAGTTATGCCTTTTGTAACATTAACAATATCTTGCATCCTGGGTTATTTACTGGTCCTATTTTGTCATTATTTCCTTCTGGAAGACAACCTTCAGATATTGAGTTCAAACACTTAGTGTAGCTACTAGTTTCTGTGTGAATGTTGATATACCAGGAAATTTGTTGGTTATTCACAAAATAGTACTCCCAAGAGCTGTCTACATTAACATGCTTTTCATGTTTCAATACTCATATAGCTGATAGATTGTTTCTCCGTTAACTTGTCACTGCAGCTGACTCTACGTAGGATAATGGATACAGCAAAGCAAGTCACGAAATCTGGGAGCTTGAATGAGTTTTCGATGGTCTTGCTGAATAACACGCTTTCTTTACCTTTAGGCATAATTCTTATTTTTGTTTTCAAGGAGGTGGAATATCTCTCTAGAACGTGAGTTCCGCAATATAATAAATTATACGTTTGGATGCTTGTTGTGTTGATTAAGCATGAGGGATGTGCATGTTCAGTTCTCTACTAGTGGAACTTGTGACTGTTGGAAACAATGAAGATTACCAATGAAATTAGGTGGACGTCATTGAAAGTGTGAACATTACAAGTTTTTTGCAAGTATTAAGTTTGGCTTTCCTGCTCCTATTTGTCTTGCTGAATCTCATGAGGTTTGAATCAAATTGCAGACCACTTCTCAGGTTACCTGAGTTTTGGCTGGTAATCACACTGAGCGGAGTTTTAGGTATGGCTATAAGCTTTACTTCCATGTGGTTTCTTCATCAAACTGGGGCTACAACGTACAGGTAAGACTGAAAGAGTTTACGGCTGCTTACAGAGAACATTTATCCCGGGATTTTTTTCGTCAATAATTTGCATTTTACAGCCTTGTAGGCTCACTGAATAAGATTCCCCTGTCTGTTGCTGGCATCCTTCTGTTTAAAGTACCAACCAGTTTGGAGAACGCTGCAAGCATTTTCTTCGGTATGTTCCTGTCCCTTACATCAGACCAATCTGCATTCACAAACACGTATGCGAATGTGGTTGTGTTTTGAGTTCTTGTAAGAAGAGAAATCATTACTATCCTTTGGTTCAACTAACGAAAAGAGATGCGCTTTGTAGGTCTTTTGGCCGGAGTGTTTTTCGCCAGAGCCAAAATACGCGAAAGATCATAATCAGTTCAATATGACTTGTACGGACTACTGAACACTTTCCATCTCTTTGTGACATTGAGGTTTGCTAGTTGGGAATTCTGTGGTGAAAGCAGTGTTACAAGATTTGTTGCAAATGCTTGAAAGTTCTGATCTATGTTTTGGTTGGAACTCAAGTTCCTCTGAGTTTGATGTAATAGTCTTAGGTAGGCCAAAGCTCAAGTCTTGGACTTTTTGGCCCTTTACACAAAAGGAAGAAATGCCTATGTTAGATATGGCTGCTGTGTAATGAGATAATGCTCACTTCTGCTGTATTCATACCTTAGGATTGGTCTTTTTTAGTGTTAGCAACGGGTTGGGCCAGAGCCATCCCCATAAGACCCAAATTTGAACCTGAAAATCTTTTCCAAACTCAAGTCCAAGCTTTATCCGGTTCAAATACCCGAACTTGAGCTCAAGCTTGAGCTCGAGACTGGTGTGCCCAACTTGCTTTATTTCAAGGCCCAAGTAATAAGGAATCAAAAGATGTTTTAAGTACTAATAAGAACCAATATTTTTTTAATGTATATTGGCTAAAAATTAGAAGCTAATAATATTAAAATCAAAAGAAGAATAATTACTAGTAGGCATAGTTGGATAATTTTGAAACAATCTTTCTATCAGTTACGGTAAGGTTGTGTATTATTGAATCTTTCCAGATTCAGTGTATTAGCGAAATTTGTTATTGAGTTGTTATAGGCACAATTAGATAATTCAAGTTAGAATTAAATACTTAAATTGAATTTGATTGTATATTAAAAGTTAGTTGTACAAAATTATTATGTAATTTAACAGGGATATAAATTGATATTTAATATTTTCATAAACTAAAATTTGATATGTATCTTTTATAGTTTTATTTATTTATGAAATATTTATAGTTTAATATTCTAAAAATCTCAATTACATTTGATTGTATATTAAAAGATCTATCAAGTTACTATTCACTTTAGTGGGAATAAAAATTGATATATAATATTTTCATATACTAATAAATTATAATTTGATATTTTTTATTTGCAAGTAAAGGATATTCATTTCTTATAGTTTCACTTATTTTTGAAAAATTATACTTTTATATTCTAAAGAATAGGTCTTTTTTTTCTTAAATGGATAAATACATTTTTATTAATTTTTTTTAATAAAATTGACATGTTGCATAGTTTTGCATATATTATGTATGAAAATTTTAATAAAAAATGAAATGTTTCTAAGGATGACAATGCAGGCCTGAGTCAGGCTCAACTCTTGCTGCGGGTCAGCATTAGGCACAAACCTGACCTGACTTGACTTAACCCTAACTTTTTTTATAATTAAAAATAAAAAATAATTGTCCGAGGTCAAGATCTAACTATTTCAAAAAAGTGGGTCTGGTGTTATCTCTAATATTTAAATTTAATAAAGTATAATGCAATAGAATATTAAATTATAAGAAATTAATTAAAAAAGTAAGAGAAAATAGTGCCTTTTTTTTTGGGCTGAAAAATGAATTAGTGAATTAAAAAATAATTTATTTTTCATTTTTCATTTTTGTATTTTTGTCCGAATTATGTTGAATATTTCTTCAGATTATTTAGATTCATTTCACAGTACAATCCGCGTTCGTTTGTATTCGTGTCGTTCACCTCTCCGTCGTCGTATGGATGGAAGACCCCCAACATCCACCGAACACCACCACCACCACCACCACTCTATCGGCTCGCCAGTCTCGGGATGGTTGCCGATCGTGCGCGGCAGCGACAGCAGCTTTAGCGCCCATTCGAGGTCGAGCTCGCCGACATCTTTGGGGATCGAGGCGCGCTTAGCGTCCTTGCCTTCGCCCAGCTGGATATAGGGCCCGAACCGCCCCGACTTGCGCTCGACCTCCAGCCCCGTCTCGGGGTCCTTACCAAGGCCCGCGGGGGCGGTGTCCTCGCCCTCGCCGCCGGGTTGCGCGAAGCGGCGGGTGTATTTGCATTCGGGATAGTTGGAGCAGGCGATGAACGCGCCGAACTTGCCGCCGCGTAGCGCCAGCTTGCCCTCGCCGCAATTGGGGCAGAGCCGCGGGTCGGTGCCGT
>JAOQMM010000173.1:526454-551951 GCA_027563515.1 Erythroxylum platyclados | reverse complement strand
TACTATTCACTTTAGTGGGAATAAAAATTGATATATAATATTTTCATATACTAATAAATTATAATTTGATATTTTTTTATTTGCAAGTAAAGGATGTGCATTTTTTATAGTTTCATTTATTTATGAAAAATTATACTTTTATATTCTAAAGAATAGGTCTTTTTTTTTCTTAAATAGATAAATACATTTTTATTAATTTTTTTTTATAAAATTGACATGTTGCATAGTTTTGCATATATTATATATGAAAATTTTAATAAAAAATGAAGTATTTCTAAAGATGACAATGCAGGCCTGAGTCAGGCCCGACTCTTGTTACCGGGGTCAGCATTAGGCGCAAGCCTGACCAAACCTGACCTGACCCTAACTTTTTTATAATTAAAAATAACAAAAATCGTTCAAGGCCGAGATCCAATTATTTCAAAAAAAGTGGATTCGATCTAGTTGTTATCCCTAATATTTCAATTTAATAAAATATAATGCTATAGAATATTAAATTATAAAGTAAGAGAAAATAGTGCCTTTTGTTTTTTTTGGGCTGAAAAATGAATTAGTGAATTAAAAAATAATTTATTTTTCATTTTCATTTTTCATTTTTGTGTTTTTGTCCGAATTATGTTGAATATTTCTTCGGATTATTTAGATTCATTTCACGGTATAATTCGCGTCCGTTTGTATTCGTGTCGTTCACCTCTCCGTCGTCGTATGGATGGAAGACCCCCAACACACACCAAACTCCACCACTCCGACCACCGCGAACGCCGCTGGCCGTCGAATCACTAATGAAGTACTGCATTCAGCGCCGATCTGGCCTACGATCGATGGCCCACTAGGTCTATCGGAGGAGGAATCGGTGAGCTACGCTCGAAGATTCTACAAATTCGGATACGCTCTATTGCCGTTGCTTTGGGCAGTCAATTGCTTCTACTTCTGGCCTGTTCTCCGCCACTCCCGTTCGTTCCCTCGCATTCGCCCCTGTAAGTTCTCTCTTATCTTTTTTGCAATTTTGTTTCTTCTCTTTTACTGAAAGTTCTATGAGAAAGTGAGAATTGTGTTTGTTTGTGATCGCGAGAGCTTTCGGTTTTTGCGCGCTGCTTTATTTGAGAATATGATTATGCTGTGATTGTCTTTGTTTATAGGAGAGAAAGTTCCGATTTTTCTTATGTATTAAACTTCATAAAACAAAAGGAAGGTTATCTGTCAGTTAATCATTTTAGATATTATAAACATTTGCTTGTGTATTCTGCATTGTTATTAGTGGATTTAATTCAAAGTAGATGCCTTTCTGTCATTGATAGCTTCTGGATTTTGACATAAATGCTGTTGAAAGAGCTTAAATTGTAATTTGTCTATTCATCAGCTAATTGAGCAATCAAAGATCAAATTACAGAAGGTTTTTTTGCATTCCGGATTTGCGAATGAGCCTTTGCTGTTCTTTTTATCAACCTCAAGTGTTTTGCTTTTCTGTCACCCATCTTTGAAAGTTTATAGTATACTTGCTATAGTGGGCTATTCAAAAGAATTCACAACAAAAAATCAATGAGGAGTAATCATTGAGACACTGTATTTCTTGATCCTGGATCTCATTGTTGGTCAACATCGTAAAGATCATGGTTTTTGATTTCTTTTTACGATTTTTGTTATCATGAAAGTAACATACGAGTTGTGCTTGGAATGATGCCTAAAATCCTTCTGCTACTTTGGACGAAATCTAGAAAATGGATTTGCTTATATTCACTATCTTGTTGACTGTCAGATTTTTCTTATTCTGTTTAGATTGGCGGTTTTGCTTTGTCATTAATTCTATTCATTCATCTGCTTTGTGGAAATTTCTTTCTGCAGATGTTATCAGGTCTGCAGTTGGGTTTATGGTATTCACCTCCCTTCTTGGTTCATGGGCTTTGACATTTGCTGTTGGAGGAGAGCATCTATTTGGCCCTGTCTGGAATAAGCTAGTTATGTACAATGTTGGTGACAAATTAGGCTTAACAGGTTTCATATAGTGGGTTAATGAGTGGTAATGGTCTTGCCTTTAAGTTCACATTGATGTTTCTTCCAGGAGTCATCTGGTTTCATTTTCTCATTTATGCCGCTTTCAAGCTTTAGTATGCTATATAACTAGCTATTTAGTTAATTGTTGAAACATTTTCTTCTTCCTATCTGATTGAGGAATCATTGATGGTGGATATCTACTGCTACTCTTTTTTAACGGGAACCATAATAGTAAAACATAAAAAAGAAAAAAAAAAGTGGAGACCAGAAGACGGAATTGAAAAGAACAAAAGTTTACTTAACTAAATGTTGCATACAATTCATTCAGAATTTAGATACCATTTTCACCATTTTGATGGGCTAGCTTCATTGATTTTCATTTCAAACATTATCATCTGGAATGGGGTGGTTCGGTTCGGCTTAGCTTTGCTGGTAGTCTGGCATTTTTCCAGTATTGGTAGTCTTAAATAAGCTTATTCTGTCTGCAAGTACCAAGCTGATCCATGTTTAATTGCATTGATGTGTTTTTGAGAGTTATTTATGAGTTGTGTTTTGGAAGCAAACTCCATTGTTTGTCATGCTAGAGTGAGATAGTCAACAGCCATTTTCAGCCTAAACTGAGACTTTTTAAAATTGAAAAGTTGTTGAGGTAAACCAGCTTCAGTTGGAAGTTTTAAGGTTTGATTTACAGTTGGAGTAAATAGCTTGCATCCATCAGGTTGTTGTACCTGAAGTGGGACTTATGAGTTCTTTCATATTTCTGAAATCAAGTTTGCTGGATTGAACTAGAAGTGAACTCGAATGTTTTGTCGGTACTGTAATTTCTGAAATGATTCTTCAAGAACCATATTTCCAGCCTTCGTGATGTGAGTTTGTGATTTTATTTATATAATTTAATATGATAATTGGACAATGCCTATATCAGTTTTAAAATATCCTAAAAAATCTAATTATGTCCTTTACCTTAACATTTGGCCAATTAGAGTTTCAGTTTGATTTGTTCCTATCAAATCAATCTTTGATTAGGGGTACCAAATTGGCCTGGCGTGGCCCGGTCTTGTTCGTAGTTAACATGCCAAGTTTGGTTTGATCAAGTTTGAGTTCTAGTGCTCAAACTTAGAACTCAAACATGATAATATTCGAGTTCTAATAAATTCATAATTAGCTCGAAGTCAATAAATTAAATCAAGCACGATCCAAAGTTTGAAAGCTGGAAATTAGAAAAAAATTTTGAACCTAATTTAAAATTTAATTAATTCAAACAAAATCTGTTAACTTTAGACTGGGTTGGTCAAGTTGTAACCCCAATATCATCTCTATTATGATAAGGACTGTTACTAATAGGTTGATTATACAAAGCATAGAGATATATTATATGAAATTGACATCAAACCAACTTTCCACCATATAAGTATACAACTTTAATAACTCACATTAATTAGTAAGAAGAGTTGGATTTAGTTGGGTGTGAAGTCCCTATCAATAAGTTTAGAAAGTGAAAAATTAATAACTAAGAAATGATATTAATACCAACATCACAAAATTAATTACATACATGGTGAAATATAGGATTTGCTCCTTAAAATTTTTATTAAAATTTAAATTTAACTATATAGTACTTATAGTGTCCAAATAAATCTTTTAATAAATTATAAAAATCATCTTCTTACTTTTAAATAAAGATAATATTAACTTGATTTTTATTATCGTCTAAAAACAATATTTGTTTTTTATTTTAAAAAAGCATTAGTACACTTAATAAGATTTAATTTTAGGTTAATAGAATACTATAGTTTTAAACACAAGAAATTATTAAATTTTGATAAAAAATTTAACAACCAAAATATATTTATGCCTAATTGAGTTACATGGTCTTAATATTACCAAAATATCTAATAGATATGTATCAAGATTGTTGACTTGTTTAATTTTAGTTAGGGATAATTAATATGTTAGATTTAGACTATATTTAATACAAAAGAGGCATATAATTTATTGATTTTTCTAGGTTATTGATTTTTCTCTTTTTATTTACAAAATTAGTTTAAATAATATTTTTATTAATTAATTACATAATATATGTTACATGATACATTTTTTAATATTTTTTGTATATAAACTTTTTTTTCTAAAATTACTAAATTAGATAAAAGGAGAAAAATATTCTTGGTAACATATCTTTCTTATACAATTAATTAAAAGAATTTAAGTTATACTTTAACAGTATAAATATTATAATATTATATCTTGTAGATATGAGAAAAAGTGACCAAACCCTAAAACCAAACGCATTTCCTTACACTTTTTCATTGATCTTTCTCTTCTTCTCACGAGTTCCAAACTTATCTAGATTTCACTGTTGATGTATGGTTGCTATGGTTTTATGGATTTAAGCTCCATAAATGGAAACTAATGAAACTAACAGATGTATCAGAGATGGTGGGAAGAGTAGTACTTGGAGTAGAGGACACTGGAGACCATGTGAAGACGAGAAACTCCGGCAACTTGTGCATCAGTACGGTCCCCGGAACTGGAACTTTATTGCTGAGCAGCTTCAGGGAAGATCAGGTACGTCGATGAATATAAGCTGAGGAAGTTGATATTAACGTGTTTTTCAGTTTTGTCTTCCTCTTCCTGTTCCTTGCTTATGTTCTACGAAATGGGGTTTTCAAGGTTCTCTATCTTGGTGGTTTCATTTCAATTTCTTGGGTTAATTTTGCAGGGAAAAGTTGCAGATTGAGATGGTACAACCAACTTGATCCCAACATCAAAAAGAGGAGATTTACAGATGAAGAGGAACGAAAGCTTTTGGAAGCTCATCAACTTCATGGAAACAGGTGGGCTTCAATAGCTAGACTGTTCCCTGGTAGAACGGATAACGATGTGAAGAATCACTACCATGTTATGGTGGCAAGAACCAAACGCCATGGAAGACCTGCAACTTCTTTTGATAAGAGAAGTTTCAGAGGTGATCGTCCTTATGAACCAATACTAAATTCCGGTTCAGGGAAAAACCCTGACGTGTGTTTCAGGTCTCGAGCAGTTGTCTCTGATTATATTTCCAGGCTAGGATTGCAGAAGAAGTGTAACTCACTGATCTCTTCAAGTCCTTCTCCTTCTTGGACTGTTAGTGCGTCCACTGTCACGAACGAGTCATTAGGTCTTGACTCGAAGAGTAAGGAGCTTATGGAAACTTATGAGAAGTACCCTTCATGTTTCAGTGCCTATCAATGCCATTTCAAACCCCATTTGCTTAGTTCTGAGAGAGCTATTTCTGATTCTTGTGAATTGATCAGTAAGTGTAATGATACACTGCCAGTTGCTTCTGAGCATGAAGAAGGTGATCTTATGGCACCGATCGAGCAACAGGATGTTCCCTTCATAGATTTTCTTGGTGTGGGAATTACTTGATGTTGCAGAAGCTCATTTCAGCTGATATGATCTTATAGGAGGTGCCATGATCCATCATTTCAGGAGGAGACATTGAGTTTACTTGTAAAATCCAGTGAGTTAGCTAGGAGGAGACTCGTTTCATGTAATAATAAGGTTAGAGGACTTCTCTTTTCTCTTTTGATTTCTTGCGGTTTTAAGTTTTGGATTGAACTCGCTAATTATTGTAATAAGGATGATTGAATGTAGATATAATTATATAATAAATTGCAATAATGTTTCGGATTATATATATAATATTATAGTAATTGAGTATGTAATTTAAAATTTTGACAAAATTATTTGATAATTTTTGTTTTTATATATAGAGTTACACGTACAATGTTTCATATGACCAGCCAAAGATTAATATATGCTTCCTTAAATTTAATCAGGGACTTTTCTAAATAAAAAATATAAACAAATAATTAAATATTTTTAAATTTGTATTAGTAAGAATGTTCATAACAATTAATATAAAGGTAAAAATTATTATGTTCATTGACATAAAAAATCATTTTAGCTATATGTTACTTTCTATATATAATTACATGCCCTTTTTAAATGGAAAAACAAGAGATGACACTTCCTCTTATGAAGCCTTACAATATGAATTTAGACAATGTAATGGCTGAAAAAATATACTCATTTGTTACTTTATATGTAATGGCTGAAAAAATATACCTTAGGATAACACTGCGTACGAAGGACCTCTCATACTCTACGTCTAGCGGGATTTTACTGAGTTGTTATTGTTGTTGTTGTTATATTTAAGAAACAAAAAATATGAAAAATAGAAGAAAAATCTTCTTCCTTATCTTAATTAACAAACCTAACTTTTTAATACAGCAAAATACTAACAAAAATTTCTTAATACAATCAAATGTTATATTAGATGAATTTCAATAAAATTTCACATTAAAAGGTGCGCAACTTAAAAATTTATATTTATTTTTATACACACTAAATCAAGGAATAATATTCAAATTATAAAAAATAAATAGAAAATATTAAATAAAAACTTGTAATTATATAACATATAACTTTGTTCAATAAAATCTTGGTCAAATTAAGTAATTATAAATAATATAAATATATTTCGAAAATTAATGTCATTATTATAATAAATTACAATAACCAATGTGACCACGTTCAACTACAATACATTATTACAAGTATACAAAAATTTTAAATTAAGGAATTCAATTCAATAATATAAAATAAAAAATGTAAAAATAATTAGGAAGCTCTTGTGACTCGAGTACTTGCTACTTAGCAAAATCTTGGTCAAATTAAGTAATTATAAATAATATAAATATATTTAGAAAATTAATGTCATTATTATAATAAATTACAATAACCAATGTGACCACATTCAACTACAATACATTATTACAAGTAGACAAAAATTCTAAATTAAAGAATTCAATTCAATAATATAAAATAAAAAATGTAAAAATAATTAGGAAGCTCTTGTGACTCGAGTACTTGCTACTTAGCAAATAAATGGCAAGCACATATTTTGATTTCGAAGTGGGTGGGTCCTAAAACCCAACACACCACACACCCTCCAATGTCCAAAACAAGCATGAAAGAACATAGTTTGCCAATAGGAGTGAGGCAACCTCACCTTATCCAAACTCCAACCACAGCCTTTTAGCTCATACAATCATCCCAATCTTCCACATTTTCACTACTTATCAAAACAAACTAATATACTCACAAACCACTTTCGATTTGCTGAGAAATTACTGAAGCATGGCAGCCATGAACTCTAGTGTTTTGGCTTGCAACTATGCCATTTCAGGGACTGGATCATCAGAGCTTTACGCAAAGATTGGTTCCATGCCTTCTTCAATGGCTTCCACCGTAGTTTCTGGTCCAAAGTTGCCTGTGATTAGAGCCCAACAAAGTAAAGCTTATGATTCAAAAGAATCCAAGAGAAGTGAAGGAAGGAGAGCTGCTATGCTTTATCTTGCAGCCACCCTCTTCACATCAGCTGCTGCCGCTGCTTCTTCTTCTGCAAATGCTGGTGTCATTGAAGACTACCTTGAAAAAAGCAAAGCCAACAAGGTAATCAACATAATTTTGATCGTTTTGTGTCTGGAGCTCATAACAATCTCTCTTCTTTACTTAGTTAAAGGTGGGATTTTGTTTTTGTAGGAATTGAATGACAAGAAGAGGTTGGCCACAAGTGGTGCAAACTTTGCCAGAGCATATACAGTTGAATTTGGATCCTGCAAGTTCCCTGAGAACTTTACTGGTTGCCAAGATCTTGCCAAGCAAAAGGTGCAGACTTTGTTGCATACGAGCTTCCTCTAGTTGATTTCTATAGATTTTCAGAGTCTTGGTGATCGTCTTTTAAATGGGTTTTCTTTGTTTTCTGCAGAAAGTTCCATTCTTGTCTGAGGATTTGGCGTTGGAATGCGAAGGAAAGGATAAATACAAGTGCGGTTCCAATGTTTTCTGGAAATGGTGAAAGAGTTCATCTTTTGTCTTCTCCAATCCATCTTCAAAAACCTGTAACCTATGTTCTAATGGAATTCGGTTCACTTCTGCTATGAGTAGTTAACTCATCATTTTGCATCAGTTCTTCATTCAGATTATGGTTTCTGAATCTTCAAAATCTTGCATATTTTCAATAATTCTAGTCATGAAAAGACTATCAGAAACCATCCAAAAACTTCTGTTAAGCCAAGCTAGCCATCAGATTACATACAGAAAACTTTCTGTGAACCTTTTTGATGAAAATCAGATTCTGCTGTGTTTTTTACATCCAAGAAAAGACTGCATCAGTTCCATGAAGAGGAAGATCATGCAAAGTAAGCATTCATAACAAAGAATCGTAAGATTACTTTCAAACAAAACCAACTTTCGATGAAGACCAATTTGGGATGGTATGTCAAATAAAACATAAATGATACTAATGTTGCTTTTTTTTTTTTTAATGAATGGAAAATGAAGAGGAAGAGACACTACAATATGATTAATGATGAGAGGAACATTTGTGTCATGCTTTGAATATAGTTTTATTACTTCACAAATTATGACAAAAGGTATATTTGAATTTAATCAAAATTTATATTTTTATTTGAACAAAGAAAAGTAATGAAAAAACGAGAGTTTCCAAAAACTAAACAACAGTGTCTTCAAAATAATTTAATTTACCCCTCTTCCTAAAATATTTGAATAAATACAAAATTGCATAGCTATTTTTAATACAAAAAATTGACACGAAGCCTATAGTATTCCATCCGTGTCATTGATGCTAAGTTGCTAATCCATCGTTTTCTAACTTGACCAACCTTCCTCTCATACCAATTAAAATAAAATAAAATAAAATAACTTGCAATATGTGTATTTATTAATTTTTTATTAAGTTTTGCTTCTTATTTGTATTTTGTATATTCAATTAATTTCACATTAAAGTGATACTTCATATAACTTATGCATAAATTTCAAAGATTTAGTGAAAAATCCTGCTAAATGTAGAATTTAAAGAGGTCTAATATAAGCAATCTTACCTCTAATTAATAGAGAGATTATTTTCGAAGTTAGTTCTATCTAATTTAAAGAAATAAGAAAAATAAAAATATTTACTTGTCCTTATAATAATGAATTTTATTCTTTATAAATAAAATATCCAATAAACAAATTATATGATTATCATTTGATGTCATTAATATTAAAAAAAAATTATTATAATAATGATGACAAAATCACACAAAACTTTTTTTAAAAATATTAATATATGTTTGGTGAATGGAATAAGAAAATTAGGGTAAAATACATAAGATTATTAGTCTATCACAAGTTTAAGTAATTTTTAAAATTATTGAAAGACTTTTTATATTTTTAAAACTTTTAGAAAAATTTATTTTTTAAAACTTTTCTTTAAAAAACATCAATGAAATATATAGATAATCAAATATTGTTAATTTGACTATTCAATAAATGGAATCTAACTCGTATCGATAATTACTGCATTAATCTAACTTGAATTGATAATTAATTGAATTTAATAATTAAATCAAATTGCCATATTAATATTACTTAATTATTTAATATTTAATGCTTACAACAGCATGTAGTTCTCTTTTATTTTCAAGAATTTTAAGGTATAAATGATTTTTTAAAATTAATTAAATTATAGAAAATTCGGGGTTTTTGTCCAAAAAAATTAAAAATAAAGGAAATTATATCCTATCTTTGGAACAAAATAAATTTCAAGCTACTTGTTGGATAAAAAATTATTGAAAATAAGTCCGGTAATTTACTTGAAGAACTAGGGGCATTTAGCCTGTAACCATTCTATATATAATTAGTCCCTGAAACATACCTTAGCATTTAGTTAATAATCAACACATTTATCAGAAAAACAGAAGAGAAGAGATCAATGGAGAAAGAGCAACACGAGCTTAGGTCCTATGGCTTCTTTGGCATCTTCAAAGAATCTTTCAAGGTCGTCTTTTCATGGAGAAAAATCTTCACCCAGATAAGCTCAGCTTTTATACTTCCTCTTTGCTTCATCTTCTTTGTCCATTACCATATCTCTGAGGCTCTTTTCTCCAAGATTGGCTACAGAGGTTTCGATGATTCCGATCAACTTGGTTTTCCAAACTATTCCGAGCTCCGCCATTTTTTCGTCCAGAAATGGCTTCCATATTGGCTCTTCAAGGTTGCATATGTCTTTGTACTTCTGATCCTTTCTCTTCTGTCAACCGCTGCTGTTGTTTATACCATAGCTTGCATATACAACTCCAAGTCTGTGACCTTCAAGAAGGTCATGAGTGTGGTTCCAAAGGTTTGGAAGAGACTCTTGGTCACTTTTCTATGGAGTTACCTTCTGGTTTTCGTCTTCATCATAGTCGCAGGAGCCATATTCGTGCTGTGGGGTGCCATATTTGCAGATCATGTTGGAGCTATTGCAATTGTGATTCTGGTAACTCTCTTGATCTTATACTTAGCTGGTCTCGTGTTTATCACAATTGTTTGGCACTTGGGTAGTGTTATTTCGGTCTTAGAAGAGGTTTATGGGATTAAAGCCTTGAAGAAGAGCAGGGACTTGTTGAAGGGTAAAACAGGAGTTGCTGTGGCTCTTTTCATTGTACTTGGAGCATTCTTTGGAGGAACTCAGACCCTTTATGAGATTCTTGTGTTGCATGTATGGCCTATGAGCATTTTGATCAAGTTTTGTGTGGGACTAGCTTGCTTGTTGTTGACGGTAATGGTGGTTCTTGTTGGTCTTGTGGTTGAAACAGTTCTGTATTTGGTCTGCAAATCCTATCACCATGAGACTATTGATAAACCTTCCTTATCAGAACAGCTTGAAGGATATAATTGGGGCTATGTTCCTCTCAAGAACAACAACATCCAAATGCAGCAAGCTTAGTAGGTATTCCAATGCTCTTGGATTAGAAAAAATATCAAGATATACAGAATGTTTTGAAGTGTATGAATGATTAAGACATATGGTTTTGCTGTTTGCCTTCTTAATTCTCCTTCACCTCCTAAGTTTTGTTTTGATAAAGTTTGTTACATAAGTTAGTCCTAAATCTTATCTTTGAAGCAGTGTTACGATAGGTTAAGGAAAACTTAATTAAAATTTGAGATAAAATTTAATTAAATTAAAAAAATTGTATTACTTTTAAATCAATTTCGATTAACTCAAGTTAAGTTAAGCTTTAATGATTAGAAGAAGAAGAAAGCATAAATCGTCCGAGTTAATATCCATGGAAAGGTTGTTTATATTGTTGATTCTAAAGTACTGATGAAAAAAACAAAGATTAGTGCATAATAAGGACATAAGTTTGCATCAAAACATGATGATTACAAGAATGGGCAACAATGCATGTGGAAGCATTAACTGGAAATTGTCTCTTCTTTGTGGATTCCGAATAAACTTGTATATGGTATCAAGTTGTTTTTGTCACAAATTCTCACATTTATATTTTTTCTAATAAAAAGAAAATAAAGGTGGAGTGATATGTACAAAGTATTAAAAATAATATCAATTTGATTATATGTTATTAACTTTTGTTGTTTCTTACTAATTACAAAATAAAAAATATCTCGATGAAAAAAAAGATCAAAAATTTGAACCAAAAAGTATCTTTTTTTAAAAAATACAAGAGGAAGATGACGTAAATTTAACTTAAACTTAAGTCAAATAATTCTTTAAACCTAAATTTAGTTTAAAGTTTAAATATTTTAAATTTGAATTTAACTTAAAATTTGATTAAAACAAAATTTATCTAAATTGAGTTTGAGATAAACTTTTTTATTATTGTATTTATTTTATTTTATAAAAAATTTTGAGATTAAATTTTTTAGTAAAAATTTTCCTTTAAACTAACTTTAAATTTTATTATTAAAGTGCTAACACCATTAAATCAAAACTATAATAGTATATTTAAACATCATAATAGCACCTGAAAATGATATTTTTTGTGATTAAAATTGTTTTAAACCACGTGGAATATAACACTAAAGATGTAATTGGGTTATACGTAGAAATTAATTCACAAGGTCAATCACTTTCAACTTTAATAAATGTAGAAAGGATTCAATCAATTCGACTCGTTTAACATTAAAAATCTTCACATGGAGAAAAATCTTCAGCCAAATCACTCTTTCCCTTATCTTCCCTCTCTCCTTAATGTTCCTAGCTCATGTCCAAATCTCTCAGCTCCTGCTTTTCAGGATATTCCGACACGAACTCACCTTGGACGACACTTCTGTCGGAACACCAACGTACCATAGACTGTCTCGCGCAGTCTCCTCCGAATGGGCACTCTTTTGGCTCTTCAATATTTCATACTTCACCTTCCTCTTGATCCTCTCCCTTCTCTCCACAGCTGCTGTTGTGTACACTATCGCTTGCATGTACACTGCCAAGCCAGTCACGCTCAGGAAGGTCATGAGTGTGGTCCCGAGAGTTTGGAAGAGACTTATGGTCACGTTCATGTGGAGTTTTGGCCTTGTTCTCGCGTACAACGTTGTTTCAGCTGGGGTTTTGGTCTTGGTTGGGGTGTCTCTCTTGGAAACGAAGGTGTCATTGGGATTGTGGTTCTTGTTCTTCTCTTGATCCTATATCTGGTAGGGTTCATGTACATCACCATAATCTGGCATTTGGCCAGTGTTGTTTCTGTTCTTGAAGAGACTTATGGGATTAAAGCTATGATCAAAAGCAAGAACTTGATAAAGGGTAAAGTTGGAGCTTCAGTGACTGTTTTTGTTTCTCTTGGACTGTGTCTCTTAGCAATTCAGTTCATGTATCAGAGCTAGGTGGTGCTTGGATTGCCGGAGATCAATCTAGGAATCAGAATTGGAATCGGAATCCTTTGTTTCTTGTTGCTGTTTCAGGTGATTCTTTATGGATTTGTCCTCCAAACAGTTCTCTACTTTGTCTGCAAATCCTACCACCATCAGAACATTGATAAGTCCTTATTAGCAGACCATCTGGGCAATTACCTTGGTGATTATGTTCGTCTTAGTTCAGGAGCTGTTCAGATGTAGCAAATTTAAGAGAATTAATATACAATTATAGCTTCTCTTCTGTCTATAATGCTTAGTAAATAAAACAACAAAAGTTTGAAACAAATAATTAATAGCAGATGTGAATGTTAATAAAAATATATAAGTATATCAGTATTGTACCGTACCCGAACTAAATGAATGATATTATTAAATTTAACGCGTTTTCAACTAATTACAATTTGCAAGCATGTTAGGTGAGTGGCATCTTGTTGATCTTATGTCTTAATTAGTTGAGAAGTATGCATCAGGATGGAGTCTAATTTTCTTTAGGCTCATGACACTTTTGTAATGTTGTGTAGATTTGGTGAATGGTTATGGGTATATTCCTCATTTAGGATTTGATGTTGACTAAGATGAATGTTTTTAAAAATCATACAATACAATGATTTAGTGTATTATGTCTCACTCCAAATAAATTTAACATGAAAAAAAACTTGTTTAAAGATTAAATATAAAATTTATATTAGAATTAATAGAATTGGTAAGACAGTCCCATATAATCTTTTTTTTTATTTCAACTTAGTTTGAAATTTAGTCTAAATTTCAAGTTAAAATAACATTTTTTTATATTTTATTTGAACTTGTCCTCTCTAATTGGACCTCAATCTAAAGTTGAATTAATTTTTAGATTTTTATTTATTAAAAATCATATAATATAATGAGTTAGTCTATTATGCCTAACTCTAAATGAATTTAACATGAAAAAAGCTTGTTTAAACACTAAATATAGAATATATATTATAATTAATTAGAGTTAGAAAAAGGTTTTTGACTTAATCTTTTTTTATTTCAACTTAATTTGAGTTTTAGTCTGAATTTTGAGTTAAAATAACATCGTTTTTATATTTTATTTGAATCAATCTTCTCTAATTTCACTTTAATCTAAAGTCTAATTAATTTTAAATTTTTATTTATTAATTTGAGTAGATTAAAATTGATTTGTTATTTTTAAAATTAAGTATATTTTTATGACCTATAAAATAATACTGCTTAAAAATTTTAAGAAGTTCAATCTTTAGAAACTTTTTTAAAGAGACCCATCTAATTATTTGAACCATTATCTAAAAGGAATGACTTGATATGTATATATGAACCCTAAAATATGCCCTTTCCATATTAGTTGTGTGTTCAACGTCTCATCACTTTCTTCTAGCATTAGTTGGGATGTACTTATCAAATATGCTAATATTTAGAGTTAAATTATTTGTTTAATTTTAAATTACGGACTAATTGACTTATTTAATGTACATAATTTGTGGTATATTGTATATAATAAATAAAAACATTTGAAAGATAATGATTACAAATTCTTAATTAAATAAATGTATAAAAATTTATATTGAATGAATAATATTTTAATAGATTCTTATATTAAATATAGAATTAGAATTAGATTTTTAAGAATTTTAATAACACTTAATGTGGGTTATTTAGAAATAGTCTCTCTACTAGTTAAGAATTAGAAAATCTTAAGACTACTATTATTGAACTTCTTTGAATTCTATGTGTCAGCAAGATTTCTACTCATTTTTGTTGTTGTTGTTGTTAATAACACTTAAAAGATGAAATTTATTACTTTTAACGAAAAGCTAAATCAACTATTACTTTAAAATTCTTAATTATCTACTTTTCAAAAAGATTCATTAATTAACTTGAAACCATTATTTATCATCCAAATGTTGCATAAATTATGTTAATTTAATTATTAGTGAAATAAGTCTTTGTTTAATTTTTGAGAAATTTAACAATATTTTTAAAAATAAAGTTTACCTATCTCTAATAAAAAATTTAATTAATTAACAACTATTGCACAAAATGCATAATTAATTTAAATTGATTATACATGATCTAAAATTAAACAATACACCATATTTAATAAATATAAATATAAATATATTTAATAATAAACAAATTTAAATTTATTTAATAATAAATAACGTCAATATCTTAGATTAAATCTTTTAAAAATTAATTCAATTTTATTTATTAATTTCAGATTGTTTTGTACTGATACTAACAATATTTATTAAGCTTAAGCAAAGAGTTATTAATAATTTATTAATTTATGGATAATCCAATAATTATGAATCATTTTGGTAATAAAATTTAATTATAATACAAAGGTAATCATTCCTTTCTCCTTCTCTCTCTCTCTCTCTCTCTCTCTCTCTAACTCCACTCTCTTTGTTTAACGTTCATATTCATCAGTGTTGAGGTACTGTATCTATAACAATGTTGGTTCCGAACTTCAATTTGATTTCATTGAAGGACACAACTTTGATGATAAGCTTAGTTAAAGTTCGCTTTAACCGAAGTCTTACTTGGTTTTGTAATTTTCACCTTGTTCTTATGCATGATTGGTGCAAGTTTATCTGATTGCCTCGAATGCTCGCTTGTCTTTCTGACAATTAGAAGATGATGCGAATGAAAAAGTTGGTTTCTTGAAAGAATAATATCTTGGGTTATTTTTGTTTTGTGCATACCAAATAATGGAAGAGTGAAAAACTTGTATTGTTTGAGAGCATATTTTCAGTGACAATTCCAAGCATTAGGAGGAACGTTTCTGCATATTTGCGTATTCACTATTGAAAATTATATTATTTCTATAGTTTTCTGAAAAGTTGATGCTAGTTCCCTTAATAAATGTAAGGGAAGGTAGTTAGGTACACTTTGCAGACCATATATTCGATTAAATGCCTCTGAAGTAAAATTTTTGGATTATTTCAGTAGATTCTGGGGCTCAAAGTTGGGAACTCTGGTGCAAATTCTACTAGTTTCCGTTGGCTTTTTGCAGTCTCTTATTGTTTGTATTTATTTATGTTCCACCATTTTTGGTTGAAGTTATGGTGGATGCTGATCAAGTAAATGGGAGTGTGAATCATCTTGCTTCTTAGGTGATTATCACTCAATGTGGCTTGTGGGTTTTCGTGGTCTGTATGTTGGTTATTTGGCGAGGTATTTCAAGCTGCAACGAAGGAATCTTTGTAGAGTCGAGTTGTTATTAAGCATTCCTAACAAGGGTGAGCGCTTCTCTGATTAAAACTCTTGACTAGGCACATAAAGCCATTGCAGGAACAATTTCTTAGATAATCATCAAAAATTTGTGCAAAGCATTACTTATCAAAGATAATCCAGTTTGAAAACTACAATCACTATATTGTTTCTTCATGCAATTAATTACATTATGTCAAAGCTTTTATGATCCTTATTTGCATAGATTAGTCATTGGAATTCATCTTACTGTGTGGCCAATACATAAATGGTGTTTTATATATTTGAATGAGCTTGATATTGTTCTCTTTAATCAATTATTCAGTTGTAAGAACTGCTTCTGATTAACTATTTATATGTTGAAGCAGGTGTATCTCTAGGACAAAAGCAAGCTTTTACTCATTATTCTGCTGTCTCAGAACGTGATGATATCATCCATAAAAGTTCTAGAACGATGGCGTTAGCTAAGGATTTAGCTTGTCTTATTGAGGAATCTTCTGAGCCTGACAAGACAAGGCCCAGGAGTCGCATGGAACTTAAGAGATCACTTGAACTCAGCATAAAGAAAAGGGCGAAGGAGCAATATAAGAATGGGAAGTTTCAAGACCTAGCGGAAAATGTAATTGCAAATCCACAAACCCTTGAAGATGCTTACAATTGTGTTAGACTAAACTCCAATGTCGATGTTGCATCAACTGCTGACAATATCTCTTTTGAATCCTTGGCAGAAGAGCTCTTGAGTGGGAATTTTGATTTTAAAGCAAACAGCTCCACTATTTTAACAAAGGGTGAAACAAAAGAAACTCTAGTCCTTCCGAAATTGAAGTTGAAGGTCATTCAAGAAGCCATTAGAATAGTATTGGAAGTTGTTTACAGGCCTCATTTTTCTAAGATTTCTCATGGTTGTCGAAGTGGAAGGGGGCATCATACAGCAACAAAGTACATCAAGAAAGAGATCTCTAATATTAATTGGTGGTTTACTTTAATCATAAACAAAACCATGGATACTTCTATCTTTGATAGACTTATTACCATAATGGAGGACAAGATAGAAGACCCCTGCTTATATAATTTACTCAGAAGCATGTTTGATGCTGATGTAATCAATGTGGACTTTGGGGGATTTCCAAAAGGACATGGTCTACCACAAGAGGGGGTGTTGTCTCCTATTCTAATGAACATATACCTCGACATGTTCGACCGTGAATTTTTTGGACTTTCCATGAAATATGAAGCTCTCGGTCCAGGACTGCATAGTGGTGAAGCACATGCCAATTCCAAGTTACGGAGCTGGTTTAGGAGACAGCTAAAAGGCAATGATATCGAAATCCGAGATGATAACAATTCTGGTCCAAGAATTCATTGTTGCCGTTTCATGGACGAGCTGTTTTTTGCAGTTTCTGGGACTGAAGAAGTTGCCCATGGTTTCAGGACTGATGTTGTTAATTTCCTACATAATTCTTTGTATTTGGATGTAGATTGTCAAACAGAAATATTACCAGGCACAGGACCTCAAGGAATTCGCTTCTTGGGTACATTGGTCAAAAGAGCTGTGAGAGAAAGCCCTGCTGTTAGGGTTGTTCACAAGTTAAAAGACAAAGTGAAGTTGTATGCTTCACAAAAAGAAGAGGCATGGGATATTGGGACAGTGAGAATTGGGAAGAAGTGGTTGGCTCATGGTCTAAAGAAGGTCAAAGAGTCAGAGATCAAGCATCTAGCTGATAGTAGCTCAACTTTGAGCCAAATATCCTGTTGCCGTAAACCTGGAATGAAAACTGATCACTGGTACAAGTATTTGCTTAAAATATGGATGCAAGATATCAAAGCAAAACTTGCAAAGAGTCAGGAATTCATCTTGTCCAGGCATGCTGTGGAACCAGCCCTTCCACAAGAATTAAGAGACTCATATTATGAGTTTCAAAAACAGGCAGAAGAATATGTTCAATCAGAGACAGCTGCAACTCTTGATCTTCTAAAGGATTCCAGCTTACCTGCTGAAACCATCACTCGAATCCTGGCTCCTGTCAATGAAATCCAGAAGCGCCTTTTAAGATATGGGTTGATCACGGCCCAAGGACACTCCTGCATGGCACGTCGACTTATATTACAAGATGACAGTCATATCATTGACTGGTTTTCCGGTATTGCTCACCGTTGGCTCAGATGGTATTTACATTGTGACAATTTTGAGGAAATAAAGCTGATAATGAGGGACCAAGTTAGGAAATCTTGCATTCGCACATTAGCAGCCAAGTATCGGATTCATGAAATTGAAATAGAGAAAAAATTTGATCTAGAACTAAGCAGAATCCCCTCTACCCAAGTGATAGAGCAAAATTTGGTCAACGAGGTATCAAATTCTGTAACTTTTGGAGACGATGAAGCCTTGTCATATGGAATTTCATATAGTGGAGTGTGCCTACTGTCATTAGCAAGAAAAGTGAGTCAGTCGCGGCCCTGCAATTGTTTTGTTATGGGGTGTTCAACTGCTGCTCCTAATGTTTATACTCTACATGTGATGGAAAGACAGAAATTTCCAGCATGGAAGACAGGATTTTCGACTTGTATCCATCCCAGCTTGAATAAAAGGAGAATTGGGTTGTGTAAACAACACTTAAAAGATATATATGTTGGAAATATATCACTTCAGTCGATTGATTTCAGTTCATGGAAATGAAGGTATAAAAATCGTAATTCCCTGGTAACTTCCTATCCCCTAAAAAAAAGTGTTAACCAACTTGCTTTTCTTCTGGCATAATAACCAACTTGCTTTTCTTCTGGCATAATTGCTTTAAACAATTAGTTTGTTTTCCTGTTTAACCTTTTTTTAATGTGCTGCATTGACATTCTTAGAACTTCATTGTGACATATGAAATCTTGACTGTGATAATTAGTTGAAACTATGGACTTTGCATTCTTAGAGTATTCAACATTTGGGAGACAATTAGTCCTTCATGTGTTCTAAGATAGAGAAGAAGCAATTGCGGAGATGTTGAATTTTTCTTTTTGGCTCAGTTGGGAGTTTCGTGATGGAGGTTTGGAAGAAGGGCTCCTTAACGCCATTTGAGCTAAAGCTCACCGGCCAGAGATGGATGATATTGTAATACTTTGAAAGCATGTCCAGGTAATTCTTAAGGAATTTGCATTCTCAAGCTATGTTGGTGTAGAAAAATTTAGCTCTGGTACTGTATTATTCTTTTACCTTTCACTGGCTCATGTTCTGATATTTCACTAAATAGCAGAAGTACATGAAGTTCTTGCAGCAGCCTTTTACGTGGACAAGTACACGGGCAGGAATTAATTCACTATAGGAACCGTGTTCAATCCTCAATACACACGCCTCTCACATGTAAAGTAAGCAAGTGCCCCCTAATCTAGTCAGTAACTTCTGGAGTGTGTAACTGTGACTATTGAAAAGACCCATCATCCCCATCTTCGAATTTGTTGGTCACCTTTCACTTGCGAAGCTTGTCAGTGAGATTAATTTATTGTAAAAAGGTATGGGAACAGAGCAATTCCTGTGTGCTGAATATTACTGGGTTAGGCTCTAAAGTAGGCCGTGAAGAAAATGATGACACTATGCCATATAAACTTCTGAAACTGTGGGCAACAACTTTTTGACATTTTTAATCCAAACGTGTGGTCGATTGTTCGGTACTGTAGTAGAGCCATCGTGCAGGCTCAGCTTTTTCTTTTCCCCTGCCTCTGGTTAATAAAGAAAGTGCTTGTTCTCATCCTTCGTTGCTCATTTACTACCGAAAATGGGGACTAGTTTTTCCAGATTATCTGCAAGTGCCTTCAACCTTTAATTATTAAAAGGGCATATTCAAAATATTTGATTGTTGACTCCTGCGGCCCCTTTGGGGGTCATCTACGAACTTACAGAGACTACTCTGTTTTCTTTAACATGCCGTGTCAGAGATGTGTTCTTAAGTCAATATTCTAACAAAAAGGGTTCACACTAATCTACTGGTCTGATGTTTCTAGTATGCCAAATAAGCAGATCAATTTGTCTAATATATATATATATATAGAAAAGAAAATAAATGAACGCAAATTTGGAAATCTTAATCCATTTAAACCTGCAAATCAAAATTTCCGAAATTGGCATGAAAGATGTTGTCCTGTCCTTTGGAACGGAGAACAGGGCTTCTTGTCTGTTACCAGATTTACTTGGATTATGTTATCTCCTCTTTGAATATGTACAATTAACAGAAATCTATTATGAAAAATTTCAAAGAAAGGTTGAATCTTTGAGTCAATCTTGGAGCTTTATCTCACAAAATTTAATGGTTATCTGCAATGAATTGCTTCATAATTGCCAAACTGCTGTGTAATTATGATAACCTCAGCTTGGAGGGTCTTTCAGGTGATTGGATGAATGCTACAGGTAGATAAATTGACACTTCATATAAGCAAATAAACCATATAGAGAACAAGACATCATGCTCCAAAGTTCTGAAGAAATCATACTTTTTTTCTGGTATAATGATGTTTTGGTAGTTCATCTCACTGAGATCAACTGATGTTTTGGTAGTTCATCTCACTTGGATCTCAGTAGCTTTAGCAGCATTCTTGCTTTTGTTTTGGTCCTACTACTGCACTGACTCTGCAGAAGCAAGAGCAGCTGAGTTAAAACTCCTGCACATATTGCTTCTTCCCTTGACCGTAAAGATGCTGTGCATAGTATAATCAGAGAGTTAATGGCACTTTCACTTCCCTCGTGATCTGAAACCCGAAAAACCATCTTAACTATGGTTTCAACCCCATTTGGGCTGTTGATCACTCCTTCCCTGGCACTTTCCAGGTCTAGCAGAAGCTCAATTGTGGCCATTGCCTTAGCTGCCAAGATTTTTTCATGGCTTCTAGGATTATTCATGTATGTTAATAGACCATTTATAACACCTTGTTGAACCAAATTCTCTCTGTTTGATTCCAAGGAGCATAGTCCAGCTATGGCTTTAATTGCAGAATCAGATAACAGGTGATTCTGATGAAGAGCAGCAAGCACCAAGCCATATAAGAGTTCCTGGCATTTTCCAAGCATCAGACAAAGTTCTCTTGTCTCAGGAGATGATGATATTCTCTGTATAAGATAACACAAACTGTCCTTGATCATGGAACTTCCATGATCAAATAAAACTTGAAATGATCGCATAGTGGACTCTTCTTTTAGCACGTTTAAGGCCTCAGATTCTCCAAGAGACAGCAACTTTAGGATGCAACAGAGTGTTTGCTCCACAAACATAACACGTTCTGGGAATAATCTGGTTCCAAAAAGTAGTTTCAGCAACAAAGGTAAGAAGTCTAGTTGCAGAAAGTAAGAACAATTAGATGGTGATTCTTCTGCTAGAGCTTGGATCCTGTTGAGCGTCAGAAACTTCTTCTCCAGGGTAACATCTGGAGATTCAAGGTTGTGTTTAAGTAAAGATAAACACTCCATTGCTGACAAGTAATCAGGGTCAATTCGAGGACCCATTTGCAGCCACTGATCGATCAAATGACGAAGAGTGTGATTAGGCACCATGGATACATCATGAAGCTTCTGCATTGTAACAGGGCATGTGAGATTACCTGCTCCAAGCCATTTTTCTATGCTTGATCTATCATAAGTTTGGCCTGTACACAGAGTCACTGGATCTTTGAACAAGTCCAGACTAATTGGACACCTGAACAAGTGGGGTATGGGCATTTCAGGTTCTTTCATGGATCGAAATCAAAGATTGAAGAACCTAAAAGCTTCGATGTTAAAAAGTTGATGTTATTGGCTGAAAATTTCAGAATCTAATAATTGGATGTTAAGTGCTAACACCCTCCAAAAGTTCACAGGAAATGAGAAAGATGATAGTTAGAATAAGCAATGCAAGAAGGTATGAATGCTAAAGGACAAATCTTGGAAAAGCACTCATGAATTAAACAATGGTAAAAATGGATGGTGGGAGTGAACTGTTTTCTTTTTCAATTCAGAATCCTGAGGCTCAAAGTTCAGGAAATGAGCATCAACTTTCAGAGAAGTGGGAACTGAGCTATCAATTAGCTCAAGAAACCAATAAGAAAGAGACACTCAAACCCAAAGAAAAAGCAAATGGACCAAAGATCAAAGCTTTTCACCTCCAATACATACCCAAAAACTTGGGGAGTGTTCAGAAACACTTTCAGGGAGCTTAAACTTCAGCAATGGCAGACAGTGACAGATAGGTGTTTTGGGAGATAGATAGTGAAGAAGAAAGGTTATGGAGGCAAAAGGGCAGTCTTAGTTGGAGGAATCAGATGAGAGCAGCAAGATACAAGCACCAGATGGGACCAAACAGGGGCTTAACCTTATCTCAGTGAAATTGGAAGAGGTTGAAGCTAATAATATAGAATAATCATGTGTTTGAATGGTCCCCTTTGAGCTCTTTTCCTGTGCCTATCAATGGAGTCAAACTGACCCACGTAAAGGGCAAAAAATTATTGTTAATGTCCTTACTTCAACTTTGAATCTGCCCCACTTGCCAAGAAAATTAAATATGTGTACTTGACGCCAAGAAACAGAGCAAGAGAGAGAGTGAATAAGTTTTAGTCACAAGATGCATGAGAAGATCAATAATTTGGAGGAAGCAGAAGTTGAACAGAGAGGAGGATAACCAGAACTATCTTGTCTTTGTTGGATACAGTTGCCTTTTCAGGCTTATACTTAGCTTTATTTGCAGTTGCAAGGAAAATATATAGCACGTGACAGTGAGTCGGGTTGAACCGGACTCACGTCTTGTACCCAAATTTAATTCTTAATTTGAGTTTACCTGAAACTCGATCAGGCTTTTAGAAAGCAAAGTCTAAGTTTGAGTTCGATCAAACTTCAAGTTGGCTCGAAAAAAATTAAATTAACTTGAATTTTTTTTTATATTAGACTTGAGCCCAAAAATTGTTTTATAATAATCTCGAGTAAAAATTGGAATCTTATTTAAATTGAACTTTGTTTATGAACTCTAAATCTGATGGAACTTTCTTGTAATATGTCTTATTATATTTGTCACATAAAAGGCTCAAACATGAGTTTCCTTTTCTTAACTCCATGATCTACAATATTTTTCAAAACCTTCAAAGTCCAAGTCTAATTAAGATAATTTAAAATGTTCGAATTCGTCGAAACAAAAAGAAGAATAAAAATTCAAATTTGAATTAAATTGATCCTCCAACCTAGAATTTTTTATATTAAACACAAATTCAAACACAAACTTGACTAAAATTTATTTTACTTGTTGATTTTACACAAAATCTACTAACAGGTTCAAAAAAATCCAATCGAGTTAGCTTAAAAGGTTTAAACTTATTAAACAAGAAAAAAAATAAAATCTCAAATTTGAGTCTCATTAAATTTAAGTTCAAAATCTTTTTTAATTTTGAATTGGATCCGAACATTTTTTACCAACATTATAGTTTATCACCCAAAAAGGCTTTTTTTTAAAAAAAAAGTATGAACATTGCATGTCTAGACGTGTCCTGGAGCGTTCAAACAAAATAAAAGTCATAGAAATATATTCTTCTAAATCTATTAAAAATACTAAATATAGATAACGGTGCTTGAAAATATGCCAAAAAATTTAGAATAATTTTACCTTACCACATTTCTATGATTCTATTATTGGAAATAACTTTTCTACTGGTTAAAAATAAAGCAACGTATTTTTGGATTTGCCCAAATTTCACGATAAACAGAATTTCCATTGTATTGTCGTTATTATTGTTTTGTGTAATTATCTGAAAAGTTGAAAAAAAAAAGTAGGTATCTTCATCAGGATTAAAGGTTTTAGAAAACCTCTACGACTAAGATTATTCCAATCCAAAATTTTGACTTAAACCTCAAACAACATTATGGTTAGGTGTGAAGAAGGGAATCTAGTGACATAAGACTTTTTGACTACCTAAAACTTTAATTCCTACCATTTGTTCGATACATTTGATCTATACATAAATTATCGTATTTTAAATAAATTATTTAATAATTTAATGATTTAGAATCAAATAACGATTTATTTTAATTAGTATTTATAAGTTCGATGTGTTTTTGCTCTTAACCCGAGATCTTTTAAATTATTAAGGTGATAAATAATTTTCTAATGACAATCAAACTTATTTACAACCTTAGAATTAATAGAATGAGAAGTTAAAAACACAAATTAGTTTGAATTAGGATCTTTGAATTAGATTGGCTCTATCAATATATTTGAAACACTGGAAATTTGACTGTTGACCAGTCTGAGAAATCTTGATGATCCATCCAACCTGATGAACATGTCGTCAGGGTTCAATGTATAAATTTTTGTTGTAGTGGAGAATCTGAGTGAAACCCTAAAATCAATTTAAGTTATTTTATATACTTCTTAAGATTTATAAGATTAGAAAGTAGTAGATGTGAGTGACTCAATCCCATTAAAGTTTAACACCAATAATACAACAACAACAAAAAATAGATAAATTGAAATTTTAATTTAATTCAAGTACTATAATTATCGATACAAATTTTTATTAACTTAAATAATTAAATAAAATTTATCTTATTAGCAATAAAATTAGGTTATGATAAAAAATCAAAATTAAAAATTAAAACCATTTTTATAATTTTTATTTGATCTCTGAAAATTAAAAAAGTTTAACCAAGCTCATTTTTTTATTTGATCTTTTTTAAAAAGTATAATGAAAATTAAGATCATAAACAAAAATAAACAAAGAGAAAGGGACAAGTGAGTAAGCTAAGATTATGGGAAGAGATTTATATATATAGAGAGAGAGATTTTGAATACTATTTTGTCTTGCGTGGGAACAATTCAACCTTCAACTAGAAGCAAGAATTTTGATGAATTATTGTTTTAACTATTCATATAAAATTTCTATATAAAGAAGTTGATCAACTATAAATTCCTTACATCATGATGCTGTCTCAATGCTTTTTTAGTCAAAGTTTGTATCTTTTTCTCTTTTTTAGTTACCTTTTTTTGCAAGTTGTTTTTTTTATAATATTGTGGACGACCATTTTATATGGGCCAATATCATGAATTGTATCTTAATTAGCTTTGTTAAAAAACGAAATAAAAATAAATGATTTGATTTCAATGACATTTTTTCTTGAAAAAACAAATTGTTAAGTATAAATTAGTTTATATTATTGAAAAATATTTTTTATTGTTAGAGACGATAAAAATCAGGTCAGACTCAATTTTTTTATTCAATTTTTTAATCATTGAATAAAATAATATTGTTTTAATTAATTATTTTTTTCAATTATTAAGCAAAACGATATTATTAACCCGATTTGTCAAATCCTGTTCACTATTGTTAAGCCTTAGTTAATAATATGTAATCAAATATTTAGTGTTTTAATAATATGAAGATGATAAATGTTTCTTGACTTGCTTGATTCTATGATATATCAATTGCTAAGGTTGAAATTAAGGTGATTGGAAAACTTTAAATTGTTATCATCTAAAGATAAAGATACAAAATCCTTCTCAAGTCCAACTTCTATCATTTTCATGATAGAAATAAGACATTGGTCAATATTTTCAA
>JAOQMM010000173.1:468413-478926 GCA_027563515.1 Erythroxylum platyclados | reverse complement strand
CATTCCATGACGCTTTTTGGGGGGGGGTTTGTGTGGGACCCAAAGTGCGGGATTAATACGTGTCAATTAAATAACATAAGCAAGAATAAGAACAGCAATTGAAAAATGGCTCCCCTTCCATGCATGAAACTTGGCTCCATTCATCTCTTCTCCTACTCACACTTCAGCAGCTGTTTCAGTAATCTAAAGTTGTGGATGAAGAAGCTATTAATGTTAAAATCGAGTTCCCTTTCGATTTCGCCAATTCCAGGTTTCAAGAGACACTAGTTCTCACTCACAGGTTCAAGAACATATTCCGAACAAAGGCGCTCTTCGCTTGCCGAACTGTTCAGATGTTGGTTTCAGGGCTTGTTCTAGGGTCCATTATTTACAGAGTTAAAGATGATTTAGTTGGATCCGAAGAAAGGGTAGGGCTTTTTGCTTTTACACTCACGTTCTTGCTCTCAAGCACCACAGAAGCTCTTCCAATCTTCCTGCAAGAGAGGGAGATTCTAATGGAAGAGACATCCTGTGGAAGCTACAGAGTCTCATCATATGCAATCGCCAATGGACTTGTTTAGTTGCCATTTCTACTCATTCTTGCCACACTTTTCACCATCCCACTGTACTGGTTGGTGGGTCTGAACCCAAATTTCGTGGCGTTCATGCACTTCTTGTTACTCATTTAGTTGATTCTGTACTCTGCAAACTCAGTTGTGGTGTGTTTCAGTGCTCTGGTCCCAAAGTTCATTGTAGGAAACTCTGTGATCTCTGGAGTGATAGGGTCATTCTTCTTGTTCTCAGGATACTTCATTTCAAAGCACGAGATACCAAATTACTGGATCTTCATGCGCTACATATCATTGTTCAAATACCCTTTTGGAGGGTTTCTGATAAACGAGTTCTCAGGATCAGGAAAATGCTTGCAGCACATGATGGGAGCTTGCATTGTGAGTGCAGAGGATGTGCTTAAAGAAGAAGGGTATGGCGAAGAAAGCAGGTGGAGGAACTTGGTGATCATGGTGGGTTACATAATGGTTTACAGGTTCATTTCTTATGTGATTCTCAGAATCAGATGTTAGAGCAGAGCAGTTTGAAGATCAAATGGGTTCTGGTCTGCTGGTTTTCTATGAATTTGGAATTTTTCTTGAGGATAGAATCCAAAGATGAGGTTATAAGATAATAAGCAAAAGTGTACGTAATAATTATCAACATCAAACAAGATTGTGTTCTAACATTGCCATATCTCGTTTCTCTATGTTGTTTGTAATATTTGATAAAATAGGATAGTTGTTATTTTATTTTCCACTTAAAATATAAATTTAGTTTTTTTAGGCCCAGCCCAAAAATTTATGCTCAAGGCCCTGACCCGAAGCTCAATTAGGCCCAGGGCATCCAGCTAAAACTTGAGCCCGAACTCAATTTTTTAAATTAAAATATAGAAAAACAACTTCATTTTTTAAAATTTTCGGACTTTAGGATAGATCGAAACTCAGATAACCTAAACCTGACTCGAATCTCAAAAATTAAAAAAAGGTTTGAGCTTAGCCCAAAACTCTATCAAACTAAATTGGACTCGTTGATTTTGGATCAAATCTAGTCGGTTTTGACCAGCATCTGGCTTATTTGCCACTGCTAATATTCACCTATGAATTAGTAAAATTTTTAATTTGATTTTTATACTTTCTTGATCACTTTGAATTTGAACTTTTAATATGTATATTCAATTAGAATATTCTTAAAATTTTAATGAAAGTACCGAATGATTAATAAAATTAAGAAAATGAATTAGAAAATTTTAATAATTAATAGACTAAAGTAGAAAAAATTACATTAAATTGAAGAACCAAAAATATTATTCTATATGAATTTTTAAAATCTTTAGATAAAGAGCTAAATATCTTACTTATTAATGAAGAAACATGTACAACACGGTATAAAGACATTAAAAGTCACCATTAACTAGGACACAAACACTACAAAATTGTAATAACTAAGAGAAGATCTCAGGAGCTTGGTGTACAAAACAAACAACAATAATACAGTGAAAGCCTCGTTGATTACGAGTTCTGAGAAAATATAGAAGTACACAATCTTACGCTTAATTGATAGAAAGACTATTTCTGATATAAAATAGCCTAATGTCATGATACAATAGTGTGTAATATTTGAATTTATACAGAGAGACTGACCACGATATGACTTACAATTGTGTCATATTCTCGAAAGATAATGATTTGATATAAAAATATGCGATAAAAAACGAACCTAGTAGAGAATTAGTAAGAAGATCCAATGATTTCTTGAGCAAAAAGCTTCAATTTTGTCAAGAAACAAGCAAAGATTTGGCGCTTGATTTTCCCTCTTGGATGAGGAAGCAAGTTCCAGTCGTTGTCTCTGCCACCATTGTTGAGTACCCTTTTCTTCTCCCGATCGTAAGCAACAGCTACTGGACTTATCTTCATCTCCGTGGTGCTTGGTGAGCTCAGAAAGAGAGTAACTGGTACAAGAGCTAAAGATGGAATGTGGGAATGCTGTGATGATGAAGAAACATAAGAGTTACAAAGAGTATTTATAATTGCCGCTAGTGTAGGAAAATACAATGAACTGTTGTTAATGCAATTGCATGAGAAGGTAGGGCTGACATCAAATCAGTGCCAACGTGTGTTGACAATTGGAGGATGTTCTTTGCTAGAATTTCTATGAACATGCATTTTGGGACCATATTGAGATTGATTTACACCTCAACTATTCATAAAAGTTTAATTAAGTCATTGTTATTTTCTCAAATATCACTTTGCAGTGTAACATTATTAAACTCTAAAAGTAATAACAGAGATAACGGTAAGAATTTATTCAATCCTTTTATTAGACGTTAAATTGGAAATCACATTTATTCAGTATTTAAAGAAGTTATTTTAAAAATTATATCAGCACATATTAAATTTAAATTGTTTAGTTGTGACATGATAAATTTATAACTCATATATTAAAAACTACTAAAAATTGATCACTCATCTAAGATTTAGAATGCTACTAGTTCCATCTTAAAAATATTAAAATATAACTTGATACTATATATAATAGTAAAGACCGACTTACATATTTTTACAAAATGTTAACTTATTGTAAATTCTTATGTTGTGTAAGGATTATAGAGTTGGAGCAGGGTTAGCAATAAATTAGGTTTGAGTCGGTTTTTATTTTTTCTTCGACTTATGAGTAACATTAAAATTTAACAAAACGTACCATCAATAAAATAACGTCGTGATACTAACCAGACACAAATATTAATTCTGTCTTCGTATGAACGTTGGGAAATTTGGTTGATAAGAGTGGTGTTTTGTCAAACACGTGATGGATCAAAAGACCCCACACGTTTTGTTTGGGAAAAAAAACCCAATTTCTACGCAGTTCACACTTGTCTTCAATGCTAATATGCTATATACTTCAGTAAGGAAACATCATGTTGGACATTTTTTACATTTCCTATAAAAGGTAGACAATATTTAATTACATTTTTTTAATTTTTAAATAATTTATTTGTTAAATTACGTAATTTGATCCGGATAAAGATAATAAAGTAATCCAATAAAAGATCTAAATCAATGGGTCTAAGTTCAGGAAAAAAATAGATCTCGATCAGTGTGATCGGACCCACGTTAGGCTTGTGATGGAAAAGCCCGATATGGAAGTTATATAAAGAGGTTAATGTCTCCTGCAGTTGCTCATATCATTCGTAAGCATAAGGATTCTCTGACTCATTAAGAGAGCTTACGTTATGAGAAAACTGTAGAAAGACGTTGACCGCGACCCCGTAAAGACGGCGGTGAATTCGAGCTCGTTTCGACCTCGAAAAACTCGTTTAAAGTTTAGAAACCGAAATCAGGTATTTTCTACATTATTTTACTTATTGCCCTTTCACATTCAATCTAGAATACGTAACTAAGGACCCGTTACGTGTTACACATCATACCAATATAAACTTAAAGTTGACTTAAGTGATTTGAAGATTGAGCAACGTGAGCACTTAAAATCTTTATAGGGTAATTCATTTTCAAATCTTAAAATCATCATCTTGGAAAAAGTTTTTAAGTTCTTATGTCCAATAACCTATCATCAATTGACATACATGTAGTCTTTAATGGAGGATACTATGAGAAGTTTAGGCTCCTTATGGCTTACAAGTTGGAAAATAAAGGTGAATGTGATAGGATATGACATATTATATTTTAGGTAAAAGACATAAATGTTTAAGAAATTTTAGAAAAGTCTTTCAATCTTTAAAAATTTTCAATTTTTTATTTTTAAAAATATATTTTATCTTAGATTTTGATTAAAAAATAATGATGAAATATATACGATATAAACATCATATATAGAGTAATCAAATGTCATTGACACGGTAATCCAACCAACTCTTAAATTCAGTTCGAATTAATTAAATTTAACTCAATTTAATAATTCAGGATAATTATAATAAATTATTAGTTTGATTTAAACTTAAGAGTTGTGTTGTTATATAAGCAATATTTCAATAATACATGTGTGATATTAATATTACTTATATTTTAATTGAAATATATCACAAATAATTTAAAAAGAAATTAAAATTAAATTTTTTTCTAAAATTTCTTAAAATAAACCTGAAAAGTGGATTGCTTGTTCAATTATTATGTGGTCCATTGCATAGACTTTCATGCCACAATAATAGCTTTCAAGGTATGACAAAAATAAGAAAATCAGGCTCCAGTAGACCATGACAAGACACAACTTTAGCAGGAAGATGGAAGAAGATAGTAAGCTTAGAAGTCAAAAATAAGGTTCATATACTTCTAGATATTAGCTATAAAACAAAAACATTTGAAGATATTCAGGTGTAAGTCACATGTCATATATTAATGCTGTAAGAAGTCAACTAGATATGCTTCAATCCATTCATTTATGGAGTATAGTTAACTTAAGGCATTACAACATTTCAATATTGATAGAAAGGAATAAAGTGTTTTCCTTTCAAATCTTACATAATATTACAACATTTTCAGGCATAACACAACTAGGTGATAAAGAAGTCTGTTTCAAGAAAATTTCAAGAAATGATGCACATAATTTTCAAAGTCATAACAGTTTCAGGATTTTGCACATTGCTGCTTTTTTTATCCCCAAATAGAGATGAATACTATATGGTAGCAACGGGAAATTCTTTGGCACTTAATCGGGGAATTTGGGAGGAACAAGTTCTTCAAACTCGATATTGTTAAGAATTCCTTACTATTGCATGGGAACAAGTTCATTTTCGAAGTATTTTTCCCTTCCATTTTTTTTATTGGAGTTTCCCTCATTCCTTTTATCGAGTATAATGATGTGAATCTAGCTTTAATGAGTTCTAATATGCAACGTCAAGTTCAAGGAAATTTGGCCCAGCTATCGAAATGGTTTATGGATTCCGAATGGTGACAATAGCTGAACCTAATAAGATAACAATTACAACCCATGAAGTGATAAGTACTTAGGCATGGACTTAGACATCTTCTATTTTCCAATTGAAATGCTGGCCTCTTCCACACTAGATATATCATATAACCCATTTAGTGTGTTGATGGAAGATGACAGAATATTTATATTGCCCTTTAAAAGAAAGAAAACTTTAAAAGGAATTATCTTGATTCGAGCAATCTTAGGCCAAAGATGAATGGGGCTAAGAGATCTACCAAAACTATAGGATGTAAAAATACATCGATAGGGGAGAGTTCTGTCTTAAAGAGAAGCACCCTCGCGATCAGGGGTGGACAAAGCAAAAGCGAGAATGTCGGCTTAAGTAACGCAAACATCCTTGAAAATCCAATACCCCGAAAACATAAGGATTCTTCCACAAGTTCATCTACGGAGGTGATTTAAGGTCATCGGAATAATAGGGTCATTATATTCATTACTAAACTTGTTGAGCAGATAAAGTATAACTAAGGTTATCTTTTTGATAAGAGGTTGAGTCAATGGTCAGAAAAAGAATTAGGTCATAAAGAGAAGCAAATTTTCAAGAAAGGATGCACATAATTTTCAAGGTCATAACAGTTTCAGGATTTTGGACATTAAAGCACGTTTAGCAGGTGAGGGATGACTAGTTGGGATATCTTGTCAAATTGAAGTGTTTGATGTTTAGGGGACATCCGATGTATGATAGTTCAACAACTCAATTTTAGATTGACTCATTAACAAATTTAAACATCCCCCACACTACTCTTTCCCCTTGTTATCCCAACCCAACATGAGATTTAACAGGCACCACTTATATAGGATGATGTCACAGGTCTCCATTTATGTACCCTAATGCATCTGATGTAATGTTCAAAGAATCTTAGTACATGATTTTTTTAATCTAGCAACCCTCTTCACTTGCAATATCACAGACATGGTAGAGATGATAGTCTGGACCTCTGCTCTCAATTCAGAGGTGATAACACATCATAAGTTGAGAAATCAGCATTACTGTGACAATATATATGCTCAGCATCTATTTACATTGTCTTAAAACTAAATTTTCCATCTTGTTTTACAGGTAACTAATGGTTTGGAAGGCAAGAAACCCACTAACATGCAATGTCATTTTAAGTTTAGCAATAATAGATGAAATCAAGAGAAGAGGAACCTGAATCAGTATTGCAAATAGTATAAAATGATCATAACCAAAGTTTGGATTTTGAGGGAAAATTTCAAATTTTAAGCTGTATACTTGAAGAAATTAATGCAAGCTTTTGCCAAATTCTTACCATGTTAGACATTTCCATATGCATCCACACAAACATCTGACACTTACTGCACAAATAAGTGGCAGATCAAAAGCAAAACCAAATATACATATTTAAGTTACTGTCACAAGAGAAGGAAACTATGTGCTAAGAACATATTATGATTCTCTATAGAGGTTTCATATCTCCCTAAATGTTTCTCAAACAAATACCTACAGAATCAACAGATATAAATGTCTAAGGAAAAGAAGTTGATGAAACCCTGATGATGCCTACTTTATTTCAGATCATATTGCATTTATGACTATAGTTATATGCCTGAAACAAAAAAGCCAGGTAAAAACCTCTCCTGTTCTAGCAAAGACTATAAATTCAGCCACTTTGAAGAGTTCCATTCTCAAGAAACAACGAGGTACAGGATGGTGGTAGGAACTTTTGTATATTCTGGTAATCGACAAGAATCAGAGTCCAAAAAACGACCATGTATCAGGGAATAGCTTTTGATAGTGAACATCCCTTTTTAGTTCTCTACATGTTATGTATGTTGGCTAAGTTGATGTGTCTGATACTATAACTGTGCAATGAGAATTTCATTCCATGTGTCTGCAACCCCAGGTAGGCACCAGTGCAAGCAATCATTGACACCTTGTGTTGGTTTAACACTGTACCGAGAGATGTGTGCTTCGTCTCTTAGCTCAGAGATGGCAGTAATATCCAAGAGCTTTACATTTGTACCCTTAACAGCATCAGCAATCACTGGATCACTTGATTCATTCTTTGTGACTTTGCTCCCTCCGGTCAGTGGAATGGTATTATCACAACTTCCCCCCGTGTTCCAGTCCCCATTGCGGAAGTGTCTTGGAGAGACTGTCCTGAAAAAAGCCTTAAGTTGAGGATGATGCAGCAGCTGCGAGTCAAGCCACCTAACAACATTGTGAATGGTAAAATTCTTGGCATTGGAAATGTCTTGAAGTTTTCTATCTTGAATAGGCTTTCCATTTACATACATCACCCAGCGATTCCCCTGAATTTTTCCTCTATTCCAATGATGTCCTGTATTAAGAACTAAAGCGTTAAATCTATGGAGGAACTTTCTCATGAAAGCTGGTGCACGATCCAGATGCATAGCAACATCAGTGGCAGGATCTCTAATGTTCAAAGGCTCCAAATCTGCTAGACTTGCAGACCAATAGTATAAGATGGTGGTATTAGTATTTGAGAACCGATATGCCCAACCGTCAGGACGAATAGCTCCACGACGTTTCACAAGACCATATTGCACTCCCACATCCTCAACATCTATTCTCCACTCCCCCTCTGTGGCCATGCACATCAAAGATTGAAACTGTTGCCTGCCCAATGAATCTCCTATGAACGCAATTGTCTTGTCCTGCATCCTACAATGAATTAGAGAAATGAGTCCAGTGAAGATATATCTGGTTCATCAATGAAATCTTCTGGGTTATTATGACATTTCAGAACAAGCATATGTAGTATCACTCTGACCTTCTTAAGAATTTAGATGCATCAAAGTCCTTGATTTTACAGTTATTTGGTTGCCACCGATATCCCTCATAGGAGAAGTCTGTTCGATCTGTCAGCCTACAAGCCCACATTCTTGATAACCATTGCTTACATCCAAACCCAGAATACAAAGGTCGACTCTTATCAGCAACCCATCTACCTTTGGCATAGTTGCAGTCTATAAAAATGAAGAAGAGGTCATTCTTAGATACACAAGCACCCTGAAAAACCAGATTTTCACAAGGTACATGAATTGGACATACTGAAGTTTCACAACCACGTGTAGTTTTCAATGGATATTTAGCTTTTTAACCCTTAACAGACCCCATCTCTGCATTCTTAAGTTTGTATTTTCCTCATTTATGATGTTTGAGGCACAAAAACTTTCTTTATCTAGTTCCAATTTGGTGCCTTGGTATGTTAGATCTCAGACTTATCACAGCATGGACACAGACAAGTCATAACCTGAAAACTTCTACACTAAAATATAGTTATCTCATTCTGCAAGTCTTTCAGGCTTCCAACTTTCACTGAATGATTAGACCATCCTTCCTCGTATTCGATGAAACGAGGGTATCCCGTTTAGTTTGATAACTACCATGTTAGCCTTTCCACAAGAACAGGACGATGTTATTGTGAATTTCAAGTCAGAGAAGTCATTTGAAGTGTTGCATATAACTTGTAATGAAAATGGGAACAAAATAATCTCTCCATAGCTTCACAAACACTCACTTAATCAACTACAACTAACAAATTGGCTTATGATTGCATATCCCATTGATCCAAATCGCCAATCGATAAGAAGCACCCAATCGCAAGTTTTGTCAACCTTGAAGGCTGAATTGCGAAAGTTCAGAACAAAAAGCGAGGAACATTTGAATTATGAATAAAAGATTGTACCTTTTGTCTTAGAAGAAAATTTCCCATCTCCATTCTTATATTCACTTTCCGGAGTAAATGAGGCTGTAAGATCCGTGGGTGAAGAAGAAGAGTTATGTCCAATCTTTTTGCTGTTTTCTGAGCTCATAGATTTTGACTTCTGTTCATCATCATGCTCCATTTCAGTAGATGGCACAGAAGAAGGGACATACTTTTGGTCGTGAACAACATAATCTGGATTGTGGAGAAGAAGAAGAAATATCAGTAAGCTGCAAAAGTGTACAGATTCTCAATGCCTGTGTAGAGATATATACAAATCACAACTTAAAGAAATGTATGTCAATGGATACAGAATCAAACCTGAAGAATGCAATCTAAATTTAGCTGACTGCAGAGTAGTGACAAAAGGATTGGTTTCCCAAGTCCAAAGAAAAATGCCAGTAAAAGCAAGGATAAGAACAGCAATTGAAAAATGGCTCCCCTTGCATCCATGAAACTTGGCTCCATTCATCTCTTCTCCTACTCAATACACACGAGCCCCTCAAACCCCGATGTAAGGATTTCCTACTACAAAGAAAACCAGGAATATCAGTGTTTACCGAAGTTTCATTCGAAAAGTTCTGCAAATTCTTCTTGATCTTGCCTTCTGTTACGTGGAATCTGCAGTCTACAGGGATTGAACTCCTCCTAAAGATCTTGACCTTTGACAATTACTAGCACAGTCTCTTTATCTTTTCACTTACCAACAATGCATACAAAAGAAAATGCAAAAACCTTACAGAAAATAGATATAGATCCATTTCCCTGCGCCCAACCTACAATCATCCCAACAACAGCAAAAAGGTTCCCAACTTTTTCCTTTTCTCTGTCATTTACGAAGCAGAATTAACAACCCAAGACGCGAATTCTTCAAACCCGTTTCACTACTTTCTTTCTAAATAACTACTTAAACAACATCACATTGGATTCTGCAGGTACGGAAATTGCTCAAATCAATAACTATACCCTTACATCCAAAAACATTACCTTTAATACGAAAATGGAACTAAAAGAACAGGTTAAATCTACAATGCCTTTTTAAACCACATAAAAATGAAAACGATCATGTAAAGTAAGGAACTTGAAGCATCATTTTTAAAGGGCAAGTCGCAGAAACACAAACCTGATTTATATATGTACATATACATATATCAGACTGAATTCTGCAGAGAAAAGAAGCTAAAGGGTCCCTTTTTTTCTGCTCCAACTCACAACGCGTGTACTTCTACAAACCCAATTCAGCGATGTGATCTAGTCTGCTCATGAACGCTCCATTTCTCTGCATCGGGATCTACTAACACAACATGTACTGACAAAACCTACACCACTACTCACAGACACAGATT
>JAOQMM010000173.1:433327-452419 GCA_027563515.1 Erythroxylum platyclados | reverse complement strand
TATGTATATATATTTATGTATGTCTGTATGTATGTATATATAATAGATTAAAAAGTATTTAATCTTTTGAATTTTTTTTAAATTTATAAACTTTCTAAAATTTTAAATTTAGTGACAAATCTTTTAAAATTTGTACAAATTAAGTTAAAAGGTTATTTTTATTGATGTGACTAATAGATAGTTATTTAAATAAGTTATATCAGTAAAATATCTTTTTGACTTAATTTATACAATTATAAAATAGTTAATCACTAAATTGTAAATTTTAAAAACTTTGATCGAAAATTAAAATTTTTTCAAAAGATTAAAGATTTTTAATATATTATCTCTATATATATGTATATATATGATATTTTGATTTAGGATTGAAACAATTTTCAAGTCGACTCAAGCCCAATTTTTTTTGGATTTGAGTCTTTTGTCATCCCTAACTACAATACTCTTTTGGAAGATTCTCCTAGCAATTATCAACTTGATTTCTCAAAACCAAATTTGTAAATTATATAATAGCCAAAAACCACCATTGTTTGATAGTTTAATTGATCACTAGTTACTCATTTATACATGATGTTACAACATTAAGACTATGAAATAATCATTATTCAGTATTAATTAACTAAAATAGTGATGAGAAATGGATTGTAGTAATTACAATAACTTCAAAATTGCAAAAGCTTACCTTTTTCACTTGATGTTATGATCATGTCTCGATTGCTTTGGTTCCTTTCAATAGGAAGTGGGGAAGACGTAGAGTTAAGTGCTTGAAAGCTAACTTCTTGTTGTTTTTTGAACTCTTCAGTTTTGTTTAGCTGAGAAAACTCTTCTTCATTTTGGCCCTTTGTGCTTGAAGATCCTCCGTAAACATTTGTGCAATTATATGAGGAAAGAGCTAAACAAACCAATTCGATAAATAATCATCCAAAAAATTACACTAATGAGTACTAAACAATATTAAACCAATCGTAAAAATTATTAAAATTATACAATTAGCATTAAAATTTTGATATTTAACTTGGTTCGATTTGATTTTGAAACATATGGTCATACAAGTTTTAATTGATTAATTGTTATAAATAGAAAGTTTTAAATAATTAAAGCACTTAAGTCTTTCGTTAGCAAATTAAGTCAAACGATTTGAGTAAGTAATTAAAGGATAATCCAATGAACGAAATGATTATATTGTATTAAGAGATTCTAACTATTAATAAAATCGAATCCGTTTTAGTAAACTATTATGTGCTCTCAATAATTTACCTAACACGTGCTAAAAACTAACAATTACATGTAAGTAAGAATCTAATTGACATATATAAGAAATTTAGTAACAAACCTATTGAAGAAAGGGAGACTAATGAAACATTACTTTCTCCCATCCAAAGGAAGATGGCTGTGAAGATCAGGGCAATAAAAGGAAGAAGAATTTGTCTTCCTCGCAATCCATACTCAACTTTTTCTCCTTTCTTCATCTTCACGTAAGAAATTATACTAAAAAAATAGTATATGTGAAGGATCCAACCAAGTGGGTGTGCTTTAAGTGCAAGGAAGATGTTGAAGAAAGAAGTAGGAGATGGATAATTTAAAGAAAATGAATAATTCCACATGTTGTAAATGGAGGAAATGGAGAAAAGGAGAGTATTTATTACAAAATAGACTTTTTTTCTTTTTTTAAAATGCAGACTTATACAAAATTAATAACAAAATATTAGGAAAAACTAATATGTGATGTAGACTTTATATAAAAAATATAAAAATATGAAGAAAATATTATTCATTTCATTTTTAAAGATGCTTTAAGTTATTAATTCGAGAAATAATTTACTTGAAATATATAATTTATAATTATTATATATAGTTAACAATTTATTCAATATAATTAATAATAAAATTTACAAATCAACCTCATAATTGAGCCCTAAAGTTATAGAAGATATTAAAATTTCATCAATGGTGTTATTATCAAATTAATTTCGATGATACAAACATTACTATATACCAAGTCGTTTGAAACATGGACGATTTGAGGTAGAAATGGATGTGATATATAGACTCCAATATTTGTAAATTTATGGCAAACACAAATTGAAAGTTTCAACTAAAATATGCTTTAAATTGTTCTATATGTATATTATAAATGACTCTTTATAAATAATAGAGAAAATTTATAATTAGAAACATATTAATTAAAAATTTGAAAATATTTAATAACATATTAATCTTATATTTTGAATAAAAGTAATAATATAATGAAAAAGAACTTCATTTAGACTCGAAATTGATCTAAAAAAGTAAATTTAAACTCGAAATTAAAACTAGATAGTTTTTATAATTTTCCTATTGAAAGAAGGAAACATTATACATTCTTTTTATTGCCATCAAAATGTGAATTTGAGATAACATTAGACATTTTTTTTATTGCCATCAAAATGTGAATTTGATAAAAACCCATTATACCTTTCGATCTATACCAAAAAAAGATAAAGATCAAAGTTCCAATCTTTGTTTAATTTAATTTTAGGTTTAATTAAGTCACTTAATTAGTATTAATTTTGTTTTTTGTTTGTATTGGAAATAGTGATTTATCTTTTTGCCTTAGAGGTCACTCAATCTCACACTTTTGGTTTGCGTGATTGTGACTTATCAAACTCATTTCAGATCTCTATGAACGTGGAGTAATGTGATCATCGTTTTCCGATATTCCATCAAGTAATATAGCTATCGAAGCCATTATCAAATTAATTTCACCGACAATCTCAACACAATCATGTTCAAAATAACCCTTATTTTGTTTTATTTTATTTTTTATAAATTAAAAAATTGTTATTTTATCTCTTTTTATTTCTTATAATAAGTTAGAGTGATAAAATAAGGCTCTTTTTTTATCAAAAATCTATAAAATGTTAAAAATAAACTGAAAATAAGCAGGTATTTATCAAAATTAGACCTCATATATATGTGTGTATGTGTAATTAAAAATTTGGACAACAAATTATTGAGAAATATGAATTGTTTATCTTTATTTTCATTAAATTCTAAATTTTAATATATTTATAATATTTATAATATTTATAAACTTTTTAATTTTTATAACCAACAAATTAATTCTTTAAATTCTTTTCTTTGACTTTTTAATAACATTTTAATCTTATGTATGTGTTTTTTAGATTATATCTTTAAGTGAATTTGCATTAATATCTTTAATATATATATCAAATAATTCCCATTTCTTTGGATAGAGATATATAATCTAAGATAAAGAATGAGTACTTTTATAACAGATAAATTTAATTTAAAAAATTCATAATTAAATATAAGATTGAATAAATAACACATATAACTAGATTACTTTAAGATTATTTAATTCTTTTTTCAATCTTTTAATATTTTTAATTAATCAAACTTAATGAATATAATTTAATTTTTATCAAATTTTAAATTGAGCCTAAATTAAAAAATAAAAATTTAAAATTATATTTTTTCTTCAAATCCAACACATTGTAATCTCTTAATTTAAAGGTTGAAAATTTGAGAATTAAGAATATTTTTTCAGAAATTGAATGATTTAAATATTATACAAAAGTCCAAAGAGACTTGGCCATCAGCGCGTGCCGGTGTGTGGCGGTGCTGCCGCGTGAGAGAAAGCTGAAAGCCTTTGTCCACCGCACGGCGCGCCATATGCTGAATCTAGAAAAGTTTCGTAAATTAAAAAATAACAATAAATTAAAAAATTACCAATAAAATTTTTATTAAACCCATCTTGCTACTTTCTCGTAATTATCCACGTGGCAGAATCACAATGCTTCATCTCTTTTGTGATTCAAGTGTGCGAGGACCCATTAAAAGAAAGTAAAAAGAAGGAATCAATCATTTTTCAAAGATCTAGATCTAGAACATGAAATGGGCATAATTATTAAAATATTGTTTTAGTATTACAGAATTTGTAACCATAAAATTTTAAATCATTTAACCATAAAATTTTAAACTGTCTAATATTTTGATATATTTTTTAATTTTTCGGTTCGATTTATTTTAATAACTTGTAAATTAATAAATTCTTAAACTTCACATTCTTTGATAATAATCTCTTTCAATCATATTTTAAATTCTTTAATATTATTTAATCTTTTGTTGATTTTATGATGATTTAATATTAGTTGAACCTTTTAACCCTTAAATCTTCGATTTTACTAATTTAACTTCTAGTCTAATTTTTAAAACATTGATAAAAAATTAGTATATTATTAAATCACCATATTCAGTTTGAAGAATCAATGGCATGACCTTTTTCATGTACAAGAAAGTTTGATAAGAAGAACATCTTTTGATACTTTATTTTAGATTCCAACATTTATTCTTTTCAATATTCTAATAATTTGTATCCATTCATACAAAGTATTAATATGAAGAATCTTTGTTTTAATAACGGTAAAAAATTCAAGTTATACATATAAAAACAAAACAATTTGACAAGTAAACGACATTATTGAATAAACCAAACAAATTTGTATTTTATTTGGATTGGACTTATTGACAAATCTTGAGTTGAAAGGTAGCTTATGGCAAGTGGCAAAGTGAGGAAGACAAGAACTTCATAGTTATCTCATCTCATCCAAGTTGTGGTACTTTTTTTTTCCTCCATAAAACAAACAAAATATAGAATATACAAATATTTAAATAGACACTTTTTAAACATAAATAAACTTTAAAATAAAGGAATTTGTATAAATAAGTTGGAAGTTAATTTTATGTTAAGTTTATCAACTTATTTATCAATTCACGTGTTCGATGTATAAAATTTCCTGCTTTATGAAAATCTTGAGAATGTCGTAATGTACGCTAATTTATCTTTACACTTTTGTAAAAGAGGTTGATTCAACCTCTTTACTAATCATTTTATAATAAAATGAGTTAAACTTATGTAAATATTGAAGTAAATTTAATTATTTTTTATAATATATTTAATAATTAATATAATATTGAAATGACACTTCATATGTTTTATATTTTATCAAATTTTTATTGCTTCAAAATTATATAATAAATTCCATGTTCTTTAAAAACGATAAATTATTAATTATGTATTAAAAATTCTGATTATTAATTGCGCTATTTACGCCCTAATTATATATTTTCCACCTCCTTTCTCTTTCACTTTCCAATCTTTGTCTCTCTCTCTCTCATTGCCTGGAAGTGACCTGATATCAAGCTCAAATCTTGCTCTCTTCTTCTCCATCTTTCTGCAGCCAGAAGAGACAACTGAACATGAAAAGCTAAACCCAGATCTGTTTTGATTTCTTTTTTCGTTGTTGTAGTGAGGTATGTGATTGGGATTGTCTTCAGAAGTTGTTTTCAATTATGCATTTTTAAGACTCTGCTCTGTCTGTCTCTTTCTAGTTCATCTGTTTGTAGGTTTGTGTGCTGGTACGTGTTTTTGTATGTGTAAGCATTTGTGGGGATGTCGGTAGTGAATTCACGTTGTATGGGAGCTTCTCTGTTTTTCTTTTTGTTGATGTAATGGCGGATATGGGTTGACATGTGATGTAGATCTGAAGCTTTTGGATCACAGCCTAAGGAGGTCATAAAATTAATGTGTTTGCATGTTACAATGTGAATAAAACTGAAATCTTTGCAATTGGGCTGTGTTATCTTACTGCTATTCTGTGGATCTGCTAACTTATGCTTTTGGTTTTCACTTCTTCGATTCAGCGGGATCCCTTTGGTTTCTAAGCAATGTAGTTTACGTTTTTGGTTAATTTGGATTAGGTTTGTGCCTGTTACGAGCTTTTGTACCCAACTTTTCTGTTTCTGCTGGATGAGATTCGGTTCTTTATTAGTTCTTATCCAAGTTTCTCTCTTTTTCTTTGAACTTTATTTATCTAGGACGACAAGAGTGTAGTGGAAACATGTCGGTGTAATTTGGATTACTCAATCTTGATGTCTATTTCTGGCCATTGATTTAATTTATTGGATTTGACTGGATGTCATTGGTGGGTGGTGCAATCCAATCTTTATCCAACGAACAACTGTTGTTGGTGGGCCACTTCTTATATTTTATGACTTACTGTGAATGCTAATTCATCCTTGAATAAGAAAAATTGTTTAGTGTTTTCACTTTTAATTGTCGATTCTCTTGATGGCTATAAGATGTGATGGGAAATTATGAGTTGATCCAATCTTAGCTTGGATCTGCAGGTGCAATACTTCTACGTAATTGATAGAAGAAAGTAAGGCATGGCGACGGGGAAGTATACTAGGCTAGACACTAGAAGACAGTCCACAAATTACTGCTCGACAGTGACAATTGTTGTTTTTGTGGGCTTATGCTTAGTTGGGGTATGGATGATGACATCGTCATCTGCAGTTCCTGGTCAAAATGTAGATGTTCCGCCTCAGGAAAAAAAGAATGAAGTGAAGGAACAAGTGACTAAGAGCAGTGAATCTAATCCTAAGCAATTCGAGGATAGCCAGGGTGACTTACCTGATGATGCAACCAAGGGAGACACCAATACAAATGTTGCTCAGGGAGACAACAATTCAGATGCACAAGAAAACCAAGAGGAAAAGCTCGAAGGAAAACCTGAAGTGAAGACTGAAGAAAAGCTGGATGAGAAACCTGAAGAAAAGCTCGATCAGGAATCTAACACTGATAAGTCTGTTGATGCACAAAATGAGGAGACTCAAGGTGAGCAAGGTAACACAGAAGATGGGGATTCCAAGAAACCAGAAGGAGAAGCAAACTCAGAGACTGGAAAAGTCAAATCTGATGACAATGAAAATAAATTAGCCGGACAGGGTGATTCGGACGAGAATTCTGTGGAGAACCAACTGGATTCAGGTGATTCTGAGAAGAAATCTGGTTCTGATGAGACTGAGAAGAAGCCTGAAACTGAAGAGAAAGACTCAAAATCAGATCAGAGTGGGGAAACAGAGAATGGCCAGATTGTGGAGAAAGTAGATCAAAATGATAAGGAGTCAGTGAAAAGCACTGATGGGCAGGCTGACAACAAGAATTCAGGTGAGGTATTTCCTTCAGGGGCTGCATCTGAGCTTTTGAATGAAACCACTACTCAGAGGGGGTCGTGGTCAACTCAGGCTGCTGAGTCAAAGAATGAGAAGGAAGCTCAACTATCTACTAATCAAAAGAACGGTTACAATTGGAAACTGTGCAATGTCACTGCTGGGCCTGATTACATCCCATGTCTTGACAATTTGCAAGCAATTAAGAGTCTCCGAACTACTAAGCACTATGAACATCGGGAGAGACACTGCCCTGCTGAACCTCCAACTTGCCTTGTTTCTCTTCCTGAAGGATATAGACGTCCAATTGAGTGGCCCAAAAGCAGGGAAAAGGTATGTTGATATTAAATTATAAGCTCATTATCAGTTCGATTCTCTGCTACAGTGAATGATAAACCATTGCTCTGCAGATATGGTATTATAACGTTCCTCACACCAAGCTTGCACAAGTTAAGGGGCATCAGAATTGGGTGAAAGTCACCGGTGAATACCTCACTTTTCCCGGTGGTGGAACCCAGTTTAAGCACGGTGCTTTACATTACATTGACTTTATAAATGAGGTAAACTTTTGAGTTAATGTAATTCTCATTTTAACGTAACTTACCATTGAAAAGATTCCACTGGGTTGAGTAGAATATCTGATATTGTTAGTGACTTAAAGTATTATGCCTGTACAGCAAAGTTTGAGATTCAGTATTAGCTGTAGATACTTATCATTTAAAGGTTATGTCCTTTTGTCTGAAGGGTATCCGTTAGAATTTGTCACAAGTCCAATATTTGATCTTATGGTAAGAGCTAGTTAGAGGTTCATTGGGCAGACTAATAACGAAGCTGGTCAGGATTTCCATGGTTCAATTCAATTGTCCCTTCTATGCACATACTTTAAGCTTATCACTCCCCTTCTCCTCTGAAAAAAAGTCTGATGATTGATTATTCTAAGTTTTCTAATTTTGCAGAAGGCCAACTTTATGTACTATAAAAGTAAGAATAATGATTTGCTTAAAAGAAGAAAATGGTCATGAAAATAAAAAAACTTTAACAGTTTACAAGATGTCACGATCAATAGTATCTATGTCTTGGTCTTGACAATAAGGGTAATTCTTATTGAGATGCTTTCTTCTCCAGTCTGTCCCTGAGATTGCTTGGGGAAAGCGCTCTCGTCTGGTCTTGGATGTTGGATGTGGGGTTGCAAGTTTCGGGGGCTTTCTTTTTGACAGAGATGTCCTCACAATGTCATTTGCTCCTAAAGATGAGCATGAAGCACAAGTGCAGTTTGCCCTTGAAAGAGGAATTCCTGGTATATCTGCTGTGATGGGCACAAAGAGACTTCCCTTCCCAGGCACTGTATTTGATATTGTCCACTGTGCACGGTGTAGAGTCCCATGGCACATTGAAGGTAGGGACTTCTTTTTTCGTCATTTATGCTATATGAGGATTATTTATCCAAGCCTTTGATTTTTGTTTGATTGCATCCCCCAACTTACTCCTAGTCATATGCTTTCACAAGCTAGCAGTTCACAATTTGATATGGTTTGAATTAATTAATTATTTCTGTTCTATATATTTGTTTTCCAACATATAAATGCAGAATACGTGAATAAATGTATAGTCACTCATATATCTGATAATAAATACATGAAGGTGGTAAACTTCTTCTGGAGCTGAACCGTGTGCTTCGACCTGGTGGATTTTTTGTATGGTCTGCTACTCCAGTTTATCAGAAGCTTGCTGAAGATGTTGAAATCTGGAATGGTTGGTGAATTACAGTGTAACGTGTTTTTATTACCTGGTATGTCTAATAAGTTGATGCGAACTTATACATTTATTGGAAAAATTTTGCAGCAATGTCTGCACTTACAAAAGCCATATGCTGGGAAGTTGTATCTATTACCAAGGATACGGTCAATGGAGTAGGTATAGCTATATATCGGAAGCCCATCTCAAATGATTGCTATGAAAAAAGATCAGAACAACAGCCTCCCATCTGTGAAGCATCTGATGATCCTAACGCAGCCTGGTAATCTTTGTTCTGAGCTGAGATATTACTATCACTGCTCTATTTATCTAATGTTTCTCCTATATATATATATATATCACAAATTCTTGACTTCGTGACCATCAAGATACTGAACTTAAATATCTAATTATATCATTCTTTTGTCAGTTAATTTATCTTAAAATGTAGACAATTGGGTATGAGGAAAACACAAAACAAATTCTTTGCTATAGTCTGGTAGTATCTATTGTCTCTTAACATAAACTGAGTTATTTGACTTCTGTCTCCTTAATAGGAATGTGCCACTGCAAGCTTGCATGCACAAGATACCATCGGATTCTCAGCAACGAGGGTCTCAATGGCCAGAGCAATGGCCTGCAAGACTGGGAAAAGCGCCTTATTGGATGTTGAATTCCCAAGTTGGAGTTTATGGTAAACCGGCACCCGAAGATTTTGCAGCAGACTATGAGCACTGGAAGCGGGTTGTGTCCAAGTCCTACATAAGTGGAATGGGAATAAACTGGTCAACGGTTAGAAATGTCATGGACATGAGATCTGTCTATGGAGGGTAAGCAAAGTGAATTGGTTCCTAGTAGAAAATTCTTCTTTCTGTTCGATGAGATCTCTATGATGATATCGAGGGTTTTAATATTCAGCATGAAGGATTTTGTCCTATTTACTTCGGTTGTTAATGGTTTGAGTTAGAACATTCACATAATATTCGGAAATGTTTCTTCATCTTCTCCTTAATTCTGATATCTATACATTATGCCTGCAGCTTCGCCGCAGCTTTGAAGGATTTGCAGGTGTGGGTTATGAATGTGATTACACTAGACTCTCCGGATACTTTGCCTATAATTTACGAACGTGGCCTTTTCGGTATTTATCATGATTGGTGTGAATCATTTAACACCTACCCCAGAACTTATGATCTTCTTCATGCAGACCATCTCTTCTCCAAAGTGAAAAAGAGGTTTGTATTTTTAAATATCAGCCTCTAGAATTGCCAGCATTATATACCACAGGATTTCCATATCAAATGAAACTTAATGTTCAAGTGGTTGGTGGGTGTGATAGGTGTAGTATAGTTGCGGTAGTTGCAGAGGTTGATCGGATTCTAAGACCAGAAGGAAAGCTGATTGTTCGTGACGATGTCGAGACAATTAACGAGCTGGAGAACTTGGTTCGGTCCATGAAATGGGAGGTCCGTATGACCTATTCCAAGGACAAAGAGGGATTGCTCTGCGTCCAGAAATCCATGTGGCGTCCCAAAGAGTGGGAGACAGTCACGTACGCTATTGCGTGAACTCGACTGTAGTTGCCGTTTTATTCTGGAGACCTGCCTTGCAAGTGAGATTAGGTTTCCTTCTCAAAAGTTACTAGTCTGGACATGATAACTATACCTCCACGTTGGCTGTTGTACCATGTCAAGTAGGGATTTTGTTTCTTCATTTGATTTCATCATCTCAGGTTTAGTGTCAGAAGTTTTAAGTTGATACTATTATTTATTGTCAAAGAGTGAATTGCATTCTTGAAAGTGTAAAGTCCAATCGTCAGAATCTGGACCAACATCCTTGGAGATTCACATCAATGTAATGTTTTATGTCTTGGAACTTGTCTCAACTCTGTTCCCAGCAATGAAAGGTTGATCGGAATCACAATATCTCTCTTGATTATAATCAGCTTGGTCGTGTTTCCCTATCTTCACTTGCCTACTTTGATGCTGTTCTGTTCCTACATGTACGTCAATTAGTTGGATCGTGTTCCTGTCTACTAGTTTATCAAATAATTTATTCATACGAAATTTACAGATTATTTTGCACTCAGCTATCTAAATAGTAGTAGTTATTGCATGTTTTATCATGCAAAAATTGGTCAGCTTTGTCACAGGATAAGTATAAGATGAATGTCACAGCTTAGCACTTTTTCCATTTTCAATTTCATCCACATTTCGTTCAAACAAGTGGTGTCTAAATAATTGAGTCGAAGATCTAAGAGTTGAAACAAAAACAAGAAATAAGATATTGGGCACAGCAGATACCTGATAATAAACAGGAAGAAACAAAGCTTCTATGCCAAACTTGTGAAATGGACCCAAAAAAAGAAAAAGAAACTTTACCTTGAAATTGCCTCGTAATAGAGTGAAAGAATCATAAGAACATGATCATAAACTGTGAGAAAAGCTTTATGAACTCATCACTAATCACATCTTGTTGTTTTGTATGTGACAGTGACGAACTACCCAACTTTCTGACTCATGAAGTGAAAAGCTTTATTCGCTCACAGCCACTACTGCCTTCAATAATTCCAGGGTGACTAATGATCAATGATGGAACTAATTATTTCAGCTTTAATGGAGGAAGGAATTATATTAAGAGAGGAGAAAAAAAAAAAACTTTTGTGATTCAGAATAAAAAATTTTGATATGTAAGAATATAGGGTATATGATAGAAACCCTTCTTATAGTTTTTAAATAATTAATCTTTAAATTTTTTGAAAATTTTCATTGTATTTTTAATTTTAAGAAAAACTTATTCTTTTATATTTCGGTTTAAAAAATAATAAAATACAAGTGTTATGAACATCATATGTGACCAATTAAATGTTATTTACATGGTAATTAAATCTAATTCTTAAATTTCAATTGAATTAATTAAATTATAACCACATTAACAATTTATTATAACTATCTTGATAAATTAAAAAATGTATTAAATTCATTATTTACAGCATTACATTAAGAGAGAGAGAGACTTTCCTACCCCCGACCCACAAATAGACCAAAACGACATCAGTTGAATTCGTAGCTAGTTACCAAACACAATAATAAAACGACAACGTTAATAACCAAAAAAAAAACTAAGACGAGGGATTATAAACAAAGTAAACAACCACACAGCCTCAATACAGTCGGATCTCCAAAACCTTCCCAATTAGGGCTAAACCAAGTGATAAGTGACAGACAATAGGTGATGATCGATAATTTAACAGCCAGGTTAGGTTATTATATGAGTGACATTTAATTTCATGTATATTGTTTGTATTGTTCGTGTTTTGTTATTATTTTTAAACTAAATCTAAAAAAACAATTTTTTTTAGAAAATTAAAATTATAAGGAATTTTAAAAAATTTAAGAATTAAAAAACTTTTCTAAAATTTTTAAATTATGAGAAAATTTTATATCTTTTACATTTAAAAATGTATAAAAAATTATAATATGCATGAATTTAATTAAAATATATATTTTTAAATGTCGGACACTTTTTATTTCAATTCTTAAATCCTATAAATTAATTGTCAAATCATAAACGAAAAGAGATTTCCGAAAAGAAATTCTAGATATGCACTTACATGGGTTGTCCTTTGAGGTTGACTCTTAGTGTGATATGTTTTAATTGTTTTTATACTTTTGGATGTAGAAGAAATAAAAAAGAGCTAGAAAAATTAATTCCCTTAATTTATTTATAAATTAGCCGGATATGAATTTTTTTATTTGTACCAAATTATTAGAAAATTCAATTTCCATTTATGTGGTAAAATAATATTTCAAATATGTGTTAACGTAAATATGACATTCTCTAATTTGATACTAAGATAACTCTTATAGATAATCATTTTTTAACATAATATTATAAATTGAAACTTCTCATATTTTTTAATTTTTTGGCTAAAATTATAAAATTAAGTAAAATTTTAGATTTTTAAATCTAATTTATGCTTTAATAAAATAAATTATTAATATGATTGGCCCTCATGCTTATCTTAATTAATTATTTTGTCTTTTTTATTTAATTTGTATGTAATTAAACAAAAAAATTGATACATACAAGTCGAGTTCGCAAGAACAGTTCAATTCAAAAATTAATAGGTCAAGTCTGGATTGATCAGATTTCGGACCAAACTAAAATTAGTTCAAAATTTGATTTGAACGGTTTGATTGTCTTTATTAAAACGATGATATTTTAGTATAATTCTCTAAAATGATGTAATTTTATTCCATAAGTTTAAGAAACATAAGAGTGCAATAGCACTACATTAAAATGAAATCGTTTTGAATGATCGGAACTCAAACTAGAAATGCACAACTCAAATCCAATTAAACTTCGAATCAAACTCAAAAGTGCCTTGAAAATGTTCTTAACCCGACTCAATCTGACCCATTGTTATTCTTACTCTTACATACTGACTAAAGGAGAATATGTCTATATTACACGTATGCTGCTAAGTGACATAGAACAATATTTTGTAGAGATTCTTGATAAGGAAAAGTAAGGAGAGTATCGGACATACCTTTTAAAGCCTGCTGGATTGAGTTGGAGCATACCCCTATGATCACTCTCCTCCAATTTCCGACATTTTATTGATTAGTCCACATGATTGGACATATCAAGCACCATCGAGATCATTTTGGTTCATTATTTTCAGACATTTTTGTGATTAATTTTTCTTTTTCTTTTAAATTTATATACTTTGTTGGTAAACAAGTTTTTTTTCTAATTTTTTGTTTGATTAGACACATAATATGGGTGATTAAGATTAATCAAGTGTTGTAATATTAATATGTTTTGACATGATTAGACTTGAGTCTTACTAATTTGGAATTAGATGCACTATTACTACTACATAGGACAAGTACACGTATTGATTAATCTTTGGCAATGCTTCAACTCACTTTATTTCTGATTGTTATTGCCAAAGTTGGTGAATAATTTAGGTCCTTAGGGTAAAAATAAAAGGTAATCAACTTAAGCTAATCAATCATTTTGAATAAAGTACTATAGAAATTTAGTTATAACTCGTAAATCACGTGTATTTATAATTAATAAGTTTTAACTAATTAATGACACTAATTGGATTTTCAGTTAGCAAAATTATATAATTACTTATAATAAAATGAAAATTATTTAATTCATCTATGATTTTAAGGGGGCATTCATTACAAAAACCTCCACACACACAGAAATATACATGACAAAGATATTGTCACATATAAATAGCTAGTGAAGAGCCAAATATACCCACTCGGGAAAATTGAATAATACATATATAAATATATATAATTAAAAATAAGAATAAATAAATACATATATGAGAAGGTGATGATGATATGATCATGAGGCAGAGGCAGAGGCACACCGCCCTAATAATATATTATATGAGAACAGAAGCATGATCCAATCCAAAGGCAAAACTAAAAGTTGGATGGTTTGGACATGGAGGATCGATTCTGATTCTGAAGCTGAAGCCATTGGATGAAGCTTTGGAGTGTAGCGACATCAGCTCTGTAGTGCTTTTGTGTAAACTCCAACAGGTCTGACCATGTGAAGTCTGGGTACTTCCTTGTCACTTCTCTGCAAACAAGATCTTGTGGGGGTCTCACCAACTTGTCCTCTTTCGGGCTCACAAAGAACACCAATGATCTTCTCTCCCTCTCCCTGTTCACCACCGCTCTGTGCAAGCAACTCTTGAATATTCCATTCGATAATGCCTGAAACCAAAAGGGTTTGGATCATATAATCTTGATCTCAAATACCAGAAACAGGAACTCACTTTTTACTTTGTGTCTTTTCAAGTTCATTCAACCTAAACCCTAAACCTAAACTTGTCAACTTATTTTTTAACAAAGATGTGACTGATATGATAATTGTACACGTGACCATGTCTATATAATTGTCCTAATCACGATTATTATATCATAATTTAACCTGAATTCAACACGTTTGTCTGATATAAACCAAAACAAAAATGTTTTGAAGAGTAACTTGATGGAGTTTTTCTTGTGTTCACAAACTGCTTATATTCACCCAAGTTTTATTTATTCAATGACCTGAATTAATCCAAAATACATTGCTCATAACATATGGAATAAGAAGGTTTCGTATCTTGATGCATGTATTTAACTTATTCGGATTAATTAGAACAAAATTTACTTTTTAAAAAATATAAATTTAAAAAAACCAAGAATATTTTTGAAAAAATATTCAAGAAAAAGTTCACTAATAAATCAATACTTAAGTAACTTGACTAATTTATATCTTAATCATAATTATTTGAAATTCATATCAAATAATTTATTGTAAATTTAACTCATTTATCTCATAATAACTAAGAAGAAAGTATTAAAAAAATAATTTGACAGACTTTTCTCTTTTATTATATATGACTTTCCGAGTTTATTTTTTAAAGAATATGAATTTGAAGAAAAAACAGGAATATTTTTAATAAAACATCAAAGAGAAGGTGTACTAATAAATCGATAATTGAGTAATTTGACTCATTTATATCATAATCATAATTATTTAAAATCCATATTATATAATTTACTATAAATTTAAATCGTTTGTTCCATAATAACTTTTAGAAAAGTGTAAAAAAATAATTTAACAGATTTTCTGATCTTTTATTAAATATGACTTTTAGAGGTTACTTTTTAAAGAATATGAATTTGAAAAAAATAGGAATATTTCTAATAAAATATTAAAGAGAAAGTTCACTAATAAATCAATAATTAAGTAATTTGGCTTGCTTACATCTTAATCATAATTATTTGAAATCTATATTATATAAAGTTTCGTAAATTTAACTCATTCATCTCATAATAATTGTAAAATAAGTGTAAAAAATAATTTGAAAGACTTTTCTTTTCCATTACATGTGATTTTTTGAGTTAGAGTCGGGTTAAATTAACTATAAATATATAAAAACTAAGCTAAAGAAGTCATTAGAAAAATAAAAGAGTTTACCATGAAGGTATCACCAATGTTGATGACTAGAGCATCAGGACGAGGACGAACTGCTTGCCATTTGTTGTTAGCGAAGACTTCAAGTCCACCAACTTGGTCCTGGTGAAGAATTGTTAACGAAGTTGGGTCACAATGAGGACCAGTCCCAAGTGTTAAACTTGAATTATTGCATGGTGGGTAATAGTTGCATCTCATTATTGAGCTTCCATCTTCAAAGTAGTTCCTGTAATGGAGTCGATCTATTCCCAAGCTAATCCCCAGTAGCTCAAATATCAACATTGACACTCTACTCATTTCTTCACAGTACTTTTGGTATGCCCACCTGCCAATTTGTACACCTTTCCGTAATGTTATGAAAGGAAGAGAAGAAATCTGGAATGAAAAACCTTAAACTTTACTTACCCTGTGAGTTCAAAGTTTTGGCCTAAGACAGATTTAAAGTAGTCGACAACGACAGGCTTAACACTATTGGTGCTGTATCCGAAGGAAAATGTCTCTTTCCATGGCAACTTTGACGAGTATCGATCAGCATGAGCACCTGCATATCCACACAGGCCTCCTGGTTTCCTCCTCAGGCTGAGCTTCTTTTCAAGTGGTAGCTGAAAGATCTTGTCAACCTCTCGGTGCACAGTTTGAATGAGACTTGCTTCCACGCCATGGTTGATTACCTGGAAGAAACCGTGGTTCGAGCAGGCACTCCTGACGAGCTCTGCAGCTCGAGCCGTTTCTTTCTCGTCTCCTCTGATGAACCCACCCAAGTCCACCACAGGTTCCTGAAGCTCTTCTTGGTTCAGAACCAAGTCCCCATTTGGCCAAATGAACTCGGTTGGCAGGTTAACTTGCTTCTGCAACAAAGATGGGTCAAAAACCAGAACCCCACTTCCATTATCTGCGTTTGTGGGAGGACACATAAGAGTACCTGAAGAGGAAGAAGTAGATGAATCCATTAACAGATGCATTCTATATCTTTTCTGGATTATGCAGAGAACAAGAAACAGAAACAAAAGATGGATTATATTTATATGTATAAGTAGCAAAAGTATGGTGAGAAGTTGCATAAGAGAGCGTAGAGAAAGCTGAAGAGCCTGTTTCAGGAGTTGACATATTGATTTTGGGACTATAATTATGCTCAGGAACTAAAAAAGTTGATAAATTAGAAGGCGAAAGGTAAGACCAAGGCCGTCCATTGTAGGGTTGGTAAGTTGTTAAGAAGCCAACAACTGAGACGAGTAGACGACCCCTTAGGTTTTGGTCACTTGCTCCATTTTTTTCCTTCCAAAAACAAGCCATTGGATACTTAAAAATCAGAACTAAATTTCACCCACACAGCAGTCTAAAACCTCCTGCTTTCTTGCCTTTGTATTGTCTCTTCTACAGGTTTATCAAAATAGGCTAGGCTTTGTCCCCAATAACACCATACCGTGTCATATCAACTTTTTCGATCTGCACTCTAAAAAAGTTGAAAGTGTAATTTACACCCAATATTTTCCGAAAATTCTAAGTTAATCTCTAATATCACTTTGCACTTTCATATTACAAAAACAGCACTTTAATAAGATATAAATGTTAAGATGTAATATGATATCATAAATAATGTTATAAATTAACTTAGATCTTTTAAGAAACATTAAAAAATAATTTGCATCTTTTACCTTTTAAAAATAAAGATTGCAATTTTTTTCAAGCATACATACTAAGATAAGATATCTAATTTTAGTTAAAAAATTTCTTCTAATAAGCTCTAAGTATACAAACAATTAGTAAATGAAATAGAATCATTCAATTTCAGAGATTAATATCCACATAATTTAGTTAATTAAAGATTTAGCCAAGGTCTTTAAAGAGTGAACAACCTGATTAACAAGTTTTTGTAACTAAATCAAAACTTAAAGGGAAATTTTGTTTGACATCATTGTTAAGTGTTAATGATCAATTCTGTTTCTTTTTTTTTAGACAAGATTGGATTTATATTAAGAATTTGACGGTTATGTATTTTTTATTTCTCAATGCCTCCATTTGTCCTCCAATGTGCCATATCATAGTAAATTTTCATTTTTTTCCTGTTGTTTCTTGCAATAAGAAGCTAAGCTCCATATTTTTTTTAATAAAAGCTCAGATTAATTAAGGCTTAGTTCAACTACTTAAACTTTTAATCTAAAGGGTTTCAATTTCTATGGAAACTAATTTTGTCAATAGCCAATATTTTTTGTTAATATTTATTTCTATTAATATATAGATTTCAAATGTTCTATTGTGGTTTATCTCGTTATATTTCCAAGATTAGAGGAAAAAAATGTTAAAACTATGAAATGTCACCCCTAATTACTCTTTTAAAAAATGAAATGTTAACCCTAATTCGGCTTATGCTGTGGGATTATTATTACTGTCAAGGTTTTCCAATTAATAATGTTAAATTATAAAGTTTTATTCTTAATTTGTGTCTAAAAATATACTCTTATTATTATTTTTATTTCTGATCGGAATGCATTAATGATCCAAAATTACCATAATTAATGGTCTAAGATCACTTTTTTTTTAATTTTCTCTTAATATATAACCTTGGAGACATTTTATTTTTTAGTTCAAAATATGAGGATGCAAAAGGGATTGACCATGCATTAGTAGATTCGTTACTTATTTCACTTCCATATAAATTTAGAAGATTTATTATTGAAATAAAATTTAAAGAATTATTGATGGATAGAGTTATGTAAGAGTAGATTTATCATTTCATTGAACCCTAATATTTAACCTCAGATATAAGACCTTATTCTAACAAATGAAATTATTTATCACTTGAAGTTATCTTCAAAGCAACTTGCTTCCATCATTTTTTATAAAAACTTTTAACAAAAATATATCAAATTATGTTACACTTCAATATAAAACATTTCGTTCCATTTAATTTTTTAGTTACATAAAATTATCTCAACACATCCTATTAAGTTAATTAGTTGGGTTATTTAATAAAATAGACAAATTTGACTTAAATTAGTTTACCTAGAATAATTATCAATTTGGAGAATGAAACTATAATTTTAACATTATATTTAAGATTTATTTCTTCTTTTCTAGACTAGAGTGTTATTATTAATATTATGAACTTGATAGTATAGCTTTTCTCTTTCCATCAATAATTACTCTTCCTTTCAGCTCCATCTTCTTAAGGGGGTGCTTGGTTGATAGGTATAGAAATAAATCAATTGGTAAGGAATGAAATATTAGTGGTTAGTTATGTATTATCATTATAGGGGTATTATTTTCATACCTTGTTCTCATACCTCTCCTTGAAACTATTAACTATAGATTAACATCAAGCTCTATTAATCTTAGTTTTCT
>JAOQMM010000173.1:413057-427443 GCA_027563515.1 Erythroxylum platyclados | reverse complement strand
AAATATGTATTCAGCTTTTATCCTGACCATCGACCTTGTGAAGGTTTCGAGGAAGCTCTTGCACTGTACAGAGAGATTGTTCCGTACTTAAAATTGGCAGGTATTGCAATCTTCTCTATTCTTATTCTCCCTGTAGTCTGTGATTGCCACTCTTGTTTCTCTTCACGTATAATTGTTTCTACTGCCACAGGTACCCATCTACTTAAGTTGGTTTCTGGCCTCCCGTGCACAGTTAGTTTATTGTGCTTAAAAGGGAAACAAAGGTTCTGAAAACGGGTAGCATCGTACCAGTATGGTACAGATGTCGTTATAGAACTTAATAGTGTTAATGTAATCAGCCCAGCTTTTTAGTTGGGGTCTCTGTAACTGATTGTACCTTGCTTTCTGTGCTTCCTTTAGCCATTTACCATGATTCCAGAACCAAGAATGACCTGAAAATGAGCCCTGAAAGCTTATGATCTCAGTTCATATCTATAAGAACTTGAACCTCTTAGAAAATGAGTGCTATGATAGGTGACTTACATTAACAAAATCTAAAGGAAGCATTTCTAATAATCAAGGAGGATTCCTAAAAAGGGAGTGTATAAAAAGATTCAGTACTCACCGTACACTTTTACAGTATTCAGAAAGGTTTTCCCTGGAAATATTTTGAATGCTGAAGTAATGTCATCCATATGCTTCTTGAAAGTGAGAAGGCTTGCTAAGATGATGTATACAGTGGAAGTGCTTTTAGTTATTTAAATTTTGTCTTGATCTTTATACTTAAATAGGTTGTGGATCAATGCAGAGAAGTAAAGGTCATGAATTCTTATCTTATATGTAGGTCCGACCTCTTTTGCCCCCATTGTTGATGCTGCAATTGACATTGTGGATAAGAGCAATGGACAGTATCACGTTCTTGTTATTGTTGCGGATGGACAGGTTCTTGAAAATTGCTCTACACGAACTTCACATATCCAATTATCGAATCCATTCTAACTTCTATTTCATTTTCCGACTCATGGATGCTAGGTCACCAGGAGTCCTGATACGCCACCTGGGAGTTACAGTCCACAAGAACTAGAAACTGTAAATTCAATTGTTGCTGCTAGGTAAAGAAATCCTACCCCTATCTCAATTTATCCATGTCCTTTAGCAGCCACATTAATCCATTTAAACCTGATGAACAGTCATTATCCTCTTTCAATTGTTTTGGTTGGAGTTGGAGATGGACCGTGGGATACTATGCAACAATTTGATGACAATTTTCCTCAACGCGCTTTTGATAACTTCCAGGTAAAGTGGACATATTGTGTCAGTAAAAACTTCATAAAATGGGGACTAAAATGCATTTAGGCCTTGTTCTTTAGCAGTTTTTCTGGTCAAAATCATCCGATATCGGCTTATTATGATTATAACACACCCTTGTATATTTGACTATGTTAACTTTAGTATTATGCTCGAGAAAACATCTGTGGACATGGATGTGTATACAGATCAAGAGTTATGGATGTTGAAATCCCCAGAATCTGTTTTATCTACATTCATTTCCAAAAGAGTGAATGCGATTATGTTCAGCTTGTTGGAGATGAACAATTTCGGACTTGCTGTGAAAACATACGTCGAACCTCTCAGCAACATCTGAAAGTTCTTGTTGGTTTCTGTTATTGCATATGATCCTGACATTAGGAAATTAACTACGTAGGATTTTTTTTCCGTTTTGCAGTTTGTCAATTTTACAAAGATCATGTCCGAGAACAAGGAAACATCTAAGAAAGAGACATCTTTTGCACTTGCTGCTCTGATGGAAATCCCATTTCAGTATAAAGCTACTCTAGCTCTTCCTAGAGCCCAGTAAGCTAGCTATTAGATTTTGTAGTTAGATTAATCAACTTGAGGAGTTCAATATCAGCCGTTCCGTTTGTGCAGCGGATACGGTGCTCCATGTACAAGGCTGCTTCCACCTCCACGTGAAGTGATTGATCATGATAATGCAGTTAAACAAGTTCCTCAAATTACAAAATTTGAAACAGTTGAATCAACATCAGCAGCAGTAGCTGAACCGGTATCCTTTCTTTTCCCACACATCTGTACTTAAGCTTAATGTTTCAATGAATATTAATTTTTCACAAAGAATTCTTGTTATCGTACAAGGTCTGCCCAATTTGCTTGACAAACCCGAAGGATATGGCTTTTGGATGTGGTCATATGGTAAGTTTACCTTTATCAAGTTATTCCTGTATGTCTTCATTTTGTCAAGTTCTTATCCTTTCTTTTCCTCGCCGAAGACTTGTAAAGAATGTGCTGCAACTATTACAATGTGTCCTTTGTGCCGGGAACCAATAAAACAGCGCCTGAGACTGTACACTTGAACCGAAGAATGGCTGCTGATATGTGTTCGATGCCAAAGAATGTTGCAGAACTATGAAAAAGAGAATCTCAGGACATGAGAATTGATCCAACATAAGAATCCATGTATTTACAGGACTTCAAAGGACATAGAAAGTCATGTCATATTAATTGCAAATGGAACTTAAGCCTAGGCAAAATCTAGTGTTGAAATAATAATGATTTCAGTTCCTGTTCATCATCACCTCTCCACATCATGCTCTATGTCAACTTAAGATAAAAAGAATGTGATTCAAATGAGAAGATAGAATTAGTCCACGAAGTTAATTATGTTACGGTGATAGTTTTGTTTGAAGAAAATCATGTTTAAATTGGAAACTTTACAAGTAATGGAACATCTGGGTAATTCTTTGCGTTGATCAAATTGTATTCATCCAGTCATTTGTTAGAACTCGGAAGGGGCTCCAATTCACATTTCAGATGACAATAAGGGCATAAATTTAGCTCAGAAAGCCATATATGCATCAATTTATACATGTTAATCCTTTTGAGATAGAGTGCAGACAATTTATACAAAATCCTTATCGAGATACAGAGTGCAGACCGTATAAATAACAGTAGAAATGGTGAAACTCCTGAAATGCCAACAGGACAGTCTGAGATTCGCATATCACCTGGAGTTACGCCAATCTTCTACCGCCCCCGGTGACTTTTCTTCGTCCATGTTCAGGCTTGTTCTAATGCAACAGTCAATCCCAAGAGCCTGTTTTTACCTTGCACTTCACATCCCTTACCAGAGTTTCTGAGTTTTCTTTGTACAATTTGTGATAGCCAATTTGTGAATCCATTTGGTTTGATCGCTGTACTTTAGATAAAGTATCTCACATAGGTGAAGTTAGCACTTTCCTTGATAAGCACAATATTTGATTCCCCCGGAGAAACACAAGTAAATAAAGGTGATGGCTTCGTTACAAATTTTAAAAGTTCCATCGGTCTAACTGCCGCTTTGCTTCAGCCATATCTTTCTGAGCCTTCTTCCTCCGATAGAATATTGGACAATCCCGACTGTCAAAAGAATTAAACCAAAAAATATTACCGTTTACATAAATCAAATATTTTTGGGTTTCATCTCTTTTCTTGTTTTCTTTTACCGAATTTGATGCATTTGGATGAGAAATCCAAGCTAAATTTCAAGAAGAATATTATTTTTTAGCGAGTTAATGAAAGATTGAAGCTGATGGTAAACCTTGTACAAAGAACATCCTGGTGAAGAGAGCCTTGACACTCCTGACATTGTGTCCATAGCCTCCCAAAAAGCAACTCCAACTCAGATACTGCAAGCAGTTACAGTTTTGCATAATCAATCACAGAATTTGTCCCAATACTGATATCATCTCATAGAGAAAAAGATTTGTGAACAAATATATACCTTGAGAAACCGTTTTACAGTAAAGCTCTGCTTCTCTTCCTTTGCAATGAGAGCAGAGAGTCCGATCGGAATCACTGGTCCAGAAAAACAGAAGTTGTGCTTGGTATGATGTAATAAAGTGGAATGGAATTAAATGTGTTATGGAATGATAGATGTATTGACTTGACGATTACATATGGTAGCTGTATAATAAAACGTGTATTTAAACACAATGTAAAGCAACATCCGTGGCATTTCACATAGTCACAACCAGCGAAAAACGAAAATGATTTTAATATTGCATTTCACCTCCTCTTACATTGTACCCATTGCATTATACCAAATACCATCCAGTGTTATATCTCCATAAAGTCAATAATTTATGTTTATCTGACACTGAAAAGATATTCAGGACTTTTCACTTTTGATCGTTACCTACAATTCTACATATCATCCAAAAAGAATTAGCAGAGATGAGCAGAGAAGCATACCTAATTATTGCCTTGCAACCAATGCAACTGAGTTGTTTCTTAGCAAATTTCATGATGCCACCATTTGAAGGAGTTGAGATTGATATAGATCTTGTATGACTTCCATGGAGGAGCTCTTTACTAGCATTCTTCAATATAGGCTCAAATATTCTTAAAAGTGGCTGCAATATGAATGCTATGATGAACAGGCATTGCGAAGAAAATCATATTTTAACCACAGACACACAAACCAACCTTACTAATTTGGTTCTCAAGATAGTATTGAGGATCTATTGGTATGCTGTTTTCAAGCACGTAGATAGGGTCCTCTGATCTCTCATAAGCCTGATAAGAGTAACATCAAGCCAAGGATCAAAAGATGACAACTATTTTAAATAATATCAAGGAAACTAACTGAAACACAGTCAGTGAAGAACTACCTTGGCACCTTTCGCAGCTTTTATGATAACATAAGGAACTCGATCCCCAACATTTGGCGCAGTGGCAGCATCTCTCTATGAATGATATACATAAGGATTTTATTACACTTAAAATTATGAAATTATTGAAAATTCCAAGACGTTAAAACTCTGATTTCTTTGAAAAAATGCTTATAAAAAGATGAGAACCAAAAAGTTGCATAATTATCAATATCAGCTATCCACAAGAGTGACATAACCCCTATTAAACTTCTCAAACACAAGATCAATATAAGTTTCCATTAACTAAGTTTTATTTCCTGCAATGTCCTGCTGATTTATGCACAGAAAGATTATGGCTGATTCCAGGTGTCCATTGGAGATGATTAGCTTTAGCCAGAAATCATTAGTTTTTTAAACATATTCCAACAAGGGATGGAAGTCGAACAGCAACAATCATGCAAAAAAAATTGCAAAAAGAGCTTTGGCCATAGGAAACTTGATGAGGGAAAGTAGTAGAAACAACATGCTGAAACCTAGGGTCTTAACCAGTGATAATCACATATATGAAACAAAAGCACTTTGTAGAAAAGAATAAAACCTAGCAAGAAATACATTCGTAAATACATAATAGCTAGGCGCAGCTTTAGTAGTGCAACAATGCAAATTGGGAGCATCGCATTAGTGAAATTTTAACTATGCAAGTAAACAAATCAAAAGGAACCTTGCGCATGCGTTCAGCAAGTTCGACATGAGCTGCCTTTACTTCATAATCATCTCCTGTTTTTGTCAAGCCCTGATGTAAATAACAGTACGTCAAGTTGATTACAAAGGACTCCAGAAACTGTGAACAGTTGAAGTTCCTTACCTTTGTGATCACTAGAAGTGACAAATCCACACGATTCATAAGAAGATCGGAAATGGTGTTTTTAACATATTGAACTGCACCAGGGACATCTCTGTCAATAAGAATCTTATGAAGGCACTCAGTAACCAAGTTTTTGACCAACAAACAGTTGTCTCTTCGAACAGTTTCAATGCCTGCCAATTATATAAGCCAAGTCAAATTACAAGGCTCACAGCCTACAATAAAAGAAAGGAAAAATAGAAACAAGGTTTGATAAGCACAACTTTAACCTTTAGTGTCCATTTTGTCAAATTTCTCCGGATTAGTCCAGAATAGCCCAGCGTATCTCTTCTTGCTAATCAAGAGATATGGATAATAAACCTTCTCAAACTCTAGCTTGATGGGCTTCACAATGCAAATATCCACATTAAAAAATAGTTTGGTTAATTACAGGTATTACACATTAAAGAAAACCTAATGTTGAAGAGTATCATGGAGTATACAAAGTCAGCTTGTGGAATAAAATTTAAAGGTGTAACAACAATAGGCTTACCTTTGTGAAAGTTCCACTGATGTAGTCAGCAGCTTCTCTCCCCAACTTCATGGCTTCTTCCACAGTAGGCACCCCAAACTGCACCATGACAGAATCTGTGTCCCCATATATAACCTGCATAATTCAAAGAAAATAAAGCAAAGAAAAATGAGAGAGTACTTTACTATTAGGGTTTTAAGATATCTTGGAACCACCACCAGCCTTCATGCTAGCAACCTAATCTTCCTGACTGGAAAGGAGATCAGATTAAGCGTGGATCTTCTGAGGGTCATTATTAATTGTTTATTTCTTCCTTTCTTTCTTATAACGAATATTTACTTTATGTTTACACACGAGACCCAAAACTACCAATTATGCAAGTATTAGCATTCTGATCACTAAATTTTGGCATACAAACAATAAAACATTTCGCCTACCAATTCCAAACCAAAATATCATGCCATTTCTTTGTATAACATGGTGTACCATAGTCCAAAAAAGATACAGCTGGCATACCTCAGCATTGTGCTCATAACCCCTTAATATGGTGAACTTGTCCTCCACAAGCCTTTTTGTGTGTTCAATCATTTGTCGACCTTGACATGGAAAAAGCTTCTCAGATGAAATGAAATTGGAAATGAATGAGCTCATTTGTTTATCAGTGTATACAATTTATAGTTAGTATCACATTGAGAATACCATAGCTAGTAACGCTTGAAGATATCTCTAAGCACGGTAACTGGCCAACTGTAGCTCCTGTGAATCCATACACAGAATTAGCACTTACCTGCAAAATCAACAAACCTCAAAGACCTTAAACTATGAGTGAGTTGATAATCGGGAACAAAATTGCAGCTGAACAAGAGACCATACACTACCATTCACAGATTTCTGAAACAAGCTTACCTTCAAGGCCAGTTGTCGACCATCTAGAACAGCCTTATCAAGAGGATCTTTTGCTTCCTAAATAACAGCATAACAAAGTATAAGAAGTCTAGGAGCTCCAAAGACATGAAAAGATAGAAAATGGAGCCCATGCAATAACAGTGTTGTTGAATAAAAGCATTCATGTAGAGTTTGACATGAAAAATGAACTACCTTTAAATCAGCTTTTGCTCTTTTACGTGCGGTCAGTAGTTCTTCAAGAATTTCTGGAAGAATTCCCTGAAAGTAAATCACAATACACTTTCAACAAATTCAAATTTGAATCTTTTGAGAAACCAATACACTTGATTCCAGAGAACATCAATACGAAACAGAAATGATAAAGGGAGCATAAGGATTCACTTAAAAATGACATGTTAACCTTCTGCAAGTTTGATTTGACAAATGTTTCACCAGATGGTGTTTTGTTGACACATTCAGGAGGGAGGTTGAGCTTACGAACATCTTCAGGAGTGACCTTCAATAGTTACAACAAAATGTAACTCTTAAGAAGAATTTTCTCATTTTAAAAAAATTTAATTTAGTTCATACTAAAAATAAAATAAAAATCATAATCACCAGAGTGCAATAGCATAGATTGTATGCCATCATGATAGACGGATACAGAGATGCAAAATCAAGTGTTGCTATAGGATTTTCATAGAATCCTGCTCTGGCCTCCAAAACCTGAATTTTGCAGAATCTAAAGTATCACCAAGGATATTCCAATTCTTAGAAAGTATAGATCTTTTGAGAAACAACTTCATCACAAAATGAAGCTTTGAAAGTGCATAATTTGCCATCCTCCTGTATGTTATTAAGCATTCTGAGTATTAATCAAGATTCAATTGCTTCAGGTATCAAATTTTACTCACAGTGGCACCCTCATATGTTCCCTGTTCAGATCCTGACTGTTTTACATTTGGAATGACAAGGCCCTTTTGTTTAGCCTTCCTTAAGAGTTGAGAAAGAACCTGAGCAGAATAAAATCATGAATTTTATCTACCATTATCACCTGATACACCAAGCTAACAACCAATTTAAAATTTGCAAACCTTGATGCTTTGACCCCTGGAAAGAAGAAAGGATATAGGAACACCTGTGACACGAGCCATTTCTACATAGTTGTAAATAAACATCAGTTTGTCCAAGAGTCGTTGTGGGAGATAAGCATCCTGGATTCCACAAATTTTGACATTAAACATGATGCTATACAAGCTTGACTACCCTTGTATCAGTTTCAATCGTCCACTTCTATTAATGCGCAACTTACAACTAAAGAAAATAAACATGTGGTGCTGTTGCATAAATGTTGGCCAAAAATTATAGATGCAGGTTGAGACAATGTTTTATCCTCTAGCCAAGTGTGAACCACACAGACAGCTAGAAGTGCAAAAAAAAGGCCGAAATCAGGCAATGCAGGCTCGCAACAATTCCCTAGCGTACTTCTAATCAATTAAGACTGCCTGACAGTAAATTTTATTTCAGTGCCACTGTATTACCTTTCAAATAACAGTGGGATATGAACAGGACCACATCTATATATCAAGCTGAAATCACCATATTCCTCTCTCAAACTTTAATTTCTAACTTGAGGATAACTTACAATGATGTTCACTTGACAAGCACAAAATGGGAAGCAGACATACAGTTCCAAAACCAAAATTAAACCAAGCCACACACCTTCAAACAATATACAGCAAGCCGTCTCCTAGTTTCTGCATTCCCATTCTGGAGATCTGCAATTATTGAATGATGCACATCTTCTTTCTGCAAAAAGATGGAATATATGAGCTTACCACCATAAATTGCTAATCATTCTTTGTAGGCAACAGATAAGACAAAATATATGGTTAAAAAGGGTTTTAAACAGATAAACAGTAGAAGAAATGCTGGACGAAAGCAATCCCAGAAAATTACATGGATTCAAAGAAGGGAGAGCGGGGTGAAGAGACTGGAGTGGGTAAGGAAGTAAAGCAGTTAGCATTCATTGGGAAAACCTACAATCGATGAGTTCCATCCCATGCAACCTATACCCACCTACCATTACCACAATACCAAAACAAGCACCTAGAAATCGATAGAGGTGTAGGTCCTTGTTGGTTACACGAGAAAATGCTTTGGTTTAAACAGTCACGTAGTACTCACAGGTACAACTTTCTTCTAAATTTTAATTCTAGAACATGGGTCCCAAAGTTCAGTTGAAGATTAAAATACTCGCATATGAAGCCACTTGAAATATAAAACAGAGAAATCCCAAAATTACCTGCTCAGAGAGGAAGTGTGCTGAAACAGAATTCAAGGAATAAGAACTCAATTTATAATCTCGTTGCATTGCCTGCAAAAAATTATAGTAATTGTGAACAAAATAGGATAAGTTACAACAGAAAATAAAGAATATAACCCATTGAAGTAACCGCTCTATAAGACAAAACCTGAAGTAAATCAAATTGAACTCTGCCTTCTACTGTAACTTCTTTGCTTTCCCTTGTTCCATATTGCCTGTACAACACATAACAATCATCATCATATGTCATTTAGGTTGAATGTACACAAGAGGTTAGCTAAATCCATTAAACGCGCTGACAAACTGCTTCTAAGAAAACAGATATGTAACAGTTAATTGAGACCCAGCACTCTATCATGACCACATCATTTAAGAAGAGGGGAAATAGTCATTAATTATTTTTTTCCAACGGACTATGGTATTGGTCTGATAACTATTTTGCTATTGGCGCACATCTACAATGGTTTACGTTTGCTTTAGTACATCATAGAGCTCATTTCACCATACATTAACAGAGGAAGAAAACTGACAAAGATGAAAGGAAAGCAATCAAATAGCAGTATAGAAGGGTAAGAATGGAATTTTATAAAGTAAGGTGTTACTGTACCTTGATGAAAAAGTTGTATCTTTTACTCGTACCCTACTGTTCCTGATGCGGCCTAGTACAGGAAATTCTGATATTCCCAATGCTTCAGCTCTCTGTAAGCCAAAAAAAAAAAGGGGATAGTTGGGTTATTCAGATACAGATATTCTTCTAACTTGAAAATAACAATTCAGAACACATGCTAACTAAAAATTTATAAAAAATAACTCAATACCACATAAACACCCATCTTAGTGTCAACAATCACTAACTACCTCAATGAGATATGGCAGGTCAAACTTGCAGATATTGTATCCAATTATAATATCTGGGTCTACTTCACGGATAAAATCCTGTAAGCAAATCAATCTAGCATTAACAAAACCATGTTAATAGAAGTCTAAATGCACTTAATGCAGTAGAATTATCAGGGAACCATTATGTCAAAGTACGATATGGTATTAGATATAATAGACATCGCGAGACAATCGACATACATTGGCACTATCCTAAGTTAACATGCTAACATTGATGGGAAAATGATCCATCATTTGGCAAAAGGAGGCTATCTGGCATAGGTTTAGCTGTTATGGCAAGTTCTGGAAAACTTCTTTTTTCATTTTTCACATTATGAGCACCCTAATCACATTAATTTTATGCAATAAAATATAATCTGATCGACCTACAGATTTACATAGTCTAATGCTCCACTTCCATAATTAATCTAAACCCTAAATTAAAAGACTGACAACATAAGATGGAGCCACTTTTGACACCCATTCGCAGGTGATAGCTCCAACTTCAATTCGTGGTCAAACTCATGAAATCAATAAGCATCAAATTGAAAATGATTTTTGCTTCTGGTGAAGTTAAAGAGAACCAATAGCCTAAATTATACCCTCCAAGCTATTAGAACCTCTCTTTCTGTGTCAAATGACATCACATCCACACCAACTATTGGAGAGCATGACTTTAAGGTCATGACATTACGAACAAATGGCTGTTTCTCTCCCTGCATGGTAACTAGGTTGGCCACCTAAAATGACAACAACAATCATATTTCAGAAATAGGGAAAATGATAAACATCACTATAATGCTGCATTAGAAAGAGGGATGAACATATAACCAGGAACGAACCTGAATTACAGGATCATGGGTAGGCTCAGGGAAATGGCCTTTACGACCGGCACATTCAATATCAAAACTTAATATGCGAAAGGGAGCCATTTTTGAAAATTCCCCTTCAGGGGCATGACTGATCAACTCAGAATACCTATCAAGAATTGATAAGGAAAGAAATTTGACCCTGTAGAGCAATGAGTAAGAAAAAGGGAGACGTAATCATCTCCCAAATGTAAGGATACAAGCAATCAAACTCCAATTGGCAATATGATAAGGTCCTTGACGTCTTATTATACTTTCCAGCGGGTATTTCAATCCAATTTCCCCCGACAATATTGCAGTCAATCATGAAACGAAGAGCAAAAAGAACATTGCTTTCATATGTCATGAAGCTTTTTGTACCAAGGCCATCAATATGTATGCCCTTGTCAAGAATACCTGCAAAGGACTGAAGATTGTTAACTGAAACCACAAACATAAGAACATGTAAATTAGGAGGAGAAAAAGTAGGGAAAGGGAAAGATAAGAAGCATACCGCGACAGCTGGCTACCATTGTTGGTAATGCAACTACAATCTTGAGAAAGGGATAAGAAGTCTGTTGCTGGTAATACATAATGCTCCTCTTTTGCACTAGTTCAATTCGTAGAACAAATTTGGGTACCTTACTGTTCCTGTTAACATCCCGCATCCTCCCCTGAAGCATGGAAAATAACTAATATAGAAAATCCAACATGATGGAGACACACAAACCAATCAAGCGGCAGTGTATGGATACCTCAAGAATCTGGTGAAAGCGGGAAATATCATCAGGACCCATTCCAGGAGGGCAGCTGATGTAGAAATATGGCTCAAATCCATGAACATGGCAGCAAACACTATTCCCTGGATGATTGATGATATCAACATTAGTAGCATGTTCAATTAAAGTTCTTTTTATTTGCATTCTGTAAAATTTACAATTACACACTTCCATAACAAAGATGAATTTCGTGCAAGTGGTCCCTTATGTTCAGAGCACTTCACGAAAACTCCCAAGCACAAGGTGAGATAATGGCACAGATAAAGGCTCTGTGCACAATCTCAGAATAAAGAAATGCAACAAACTCTAACTTCATAGAATGCTTTCAAGTTTCAAGCTGAGGTTGCTGCCCTTCCAAATTCAAGAAACCATTACTACAAACTTCAAGGGAACTTATTATCTAAATCATAAATCATCTGCTAAAATTATAGAGATGATGTTATGGAAGTGGCATTAATCTAGTCAAATAAATCAGGAAAAAACACATAATGATCCCCGATGCGAAATGGATAAGTAGGGTCTAACGATAAAAATTTAACTAGTATATACTTTGGTCATCACTTCTGCCCATTGGATTATAAATATTGGCAGAAGGTGGAAAAGAATAGGGGCAATTGCCCAGAGATTCAACCATCGTACTTATAACATCATGAATGGCTCCCTAACTAAGTACACATTGCACCAATGACTGTGCAATGCAATCAGCATAAACAATGCATGTGTAAATGTTGCTTAATTTTTTCAAACTTATTTTATGAGAATCCATCCTGCATAAAAGAAAAAAGACGAGTTTTTCAAGCAAGTGATACAACATCCCAAAGAATATCTACAAGTATTGAAACTAACACTGAGAACAACAGCACAAATTGGTTAAAATCACACACTAACCTTCCTTCGTGACCCCGAAAATTCTAATAATAGCAGCAGGTCCCGGCCTATCAGGCAGTAGTTCTTTATGACTCTCTCCAATCACATAATCAATCTCCAGCTGCTGAAATACTAACAAAAACATAACAACGAAAAAGAAAACGTAAAAAACACTTCTTTACACAAAACCCTAGCAATGAAGGACAAAAAATCACACAATTAGTCCCAAAACACCAAAATTACTCACTAATGCTCAGAGATTGAGAGACATAACCACTGGAGGGAGCCGGACGAGTCCACTTATCGATTCGAGAAGCGACATCGCGGAGCATGAGGTTTTCCTCGTCCTGAGCAATGAGAGTTTCTTCGAGGAAGACATCCTCGTCGACGAATTCCTCGTCTCCGTTGGGTGAAATAGCTTGATGCTTGGTCGGAGGCGGCGGTTGCTGTGTTTGTGGAGGCCGTTTTCGGTTGTTGCTGTTACGGTTCATCGGCGCGGCTGAGCCGGAGAAATTTGGGAGGGAAAAGTAAAGAGAAAGAAAGTTAGCGAGTGGCAGATTCCCGCCAGTTTTGAGTTAGGGATTTTCTAATCGAGGATTTAGTCACGTGAGTATCACGTGGGGATACAAGAAAATGATAGTTTCAATTTTTTATAAAAATTCTTTTTTATTTTTGTTGAAAATTTATGCCATAATACCTATATGAATTAATCAAATATTTATCGTTTAATTTAGTATTGAAATCCAATTCAATTACTGAATTCGGCTCGAACTAACGATTAATTATAATCATAATAAATTATTAAAAATCAAATGTAATTAATTAGTCATATTTAAAATTTTACTTAAATGTAATACATAATATTATGCTACGTATTTGTTATTGTTATTTTTAAATAATATTTTAAATTTTTAAAATTTTTAGTTTAATTACTTAAAGTACAAACTAAATCTTCTTTTTTTAATAAATGCACTTTCTACTTTTCATATATATAATAAAACATAGTAAATATTTGAAAGTTAACAACTCACCCATAATGGCCCTACTAGTAATAATTCAGAAATTTAAAAACAAACTCGAATATGATAAAAATTAAAAAAGTTAACAACTAGTAAATAAGAAATTAAATTTAACCTAAAAAATCATTATTAAAATTTTATTCAATAAATGTAGTCAAAATAAAATATTTTTATTATAACTTATAACAAAATATATTAGAAATCTCTATGATTAAAATATCGAACTACTTCAGATAATTTAATCGTAAAAACTTTAAATATGTAAATTTTTCGGTTCGATTTACTTAATAATTATTGTTATTAAAAATCGATCAATTTTAATAAACTAATTAATTTTTATTTAACATTCTCCCTTTTTAATTAAACTTTAAATTTAGAACAATCTCCTTCAATTTTATTTTAAATTCTTCAATTTTATTCAATTTTTAACCAGTTTTATAACGGTCTAAGACTAATTAAACATTTTAAACCTTAATCCACTTGTTCATAGGTTTAACTTTTTATCTAATTTTTAAAATATTGAAAAATCTTATAATTCTTATTTTTAAATACACATTAAATAATTAATTGCATATTTAAAATAAATTATTTATTACGATGATAATTTTGTTGGGAATCCAACCGGGATCGAATCACGGGCGCAGCGGAAAATAAAATTCTTTTATGGATTCCGAGCGGATCCCGATTATTAACTTGAATTAAACAATATATAAATTGTATGAAATCGTACCTTATTCGCTTTCCTGTTGAAATCCTTTGAAAACTTTTTCCAGATTGTC
>JAOQMM010000173.1:377822-408030 GCA_027563515.1 Erythroxylum platyclados | reverse complement strand
ATTCTTATAAACAAAATAATATCAATTTGTGTTTTTATTTTTTAAAAACTTTTGAGTAGGTTGGGCTCAAATTTGAGGAAGACTGTACATTAGAGCTATACAGATAGGTATAATGCTTCAGTAAACTACTACACCAGCTATGAATAAAGATTGCGCTTCCCATTATGAGGTCGGTGTCGGCGCTCTTGCATGAGTAGGTTGTGGCGGTGGTGCTGCAAGGGCATATGTAAGGCTGGAAGACGAACTTTCGATCAGACCGGCAACTCCTGCAGCTGAAGATTGGGCACTTGAAGGAAGGAAGAGATCATGTTTTTGGTCTTTGTAAGCTTTCCAAACCTGCAAAAAGATTTCGTCTCATTAGTTGGTAACAAGAGTTATTTATACTGAACTTTGTACCCAGAAAACCTACGACTGCTGCATCAGAAAGGTGTCATGAATCAAAATATGGCATCAACTTCCAGATGAATGATTAACTAATGAGAAAATTTTAATTTCTCGAAGAAGGCAAAGTATGAATCAGCACTTACATCAGAGGCATTCAATATTTCACGCACTTTGTTGCAGTATGCTCCTTCTGTTGCAAAAGCATGCAAAACCTGTCCCACCATAATACATAGAGAACGCATGAAATTAATTTAAATTATTTTCATAATTATAACTTCAACCCAATTGGAAATGAAAAATGCATGACGCCTGTCAAAATCTAGATGCAAAAGTTCACCTTCTAATGTAAAAAAAAAATTCTTACAGAAACCAATATTTGTAACAGCTATAACACATTCGAAACACCAGACTGATGGAACCCAAATTCTATTTCCAACTCCTTTCAGAAAAGTTTTTTAAAAAAATAAAAAAAATAAAAACATGCGTATAGGAATGATAAAAGAGAAACATGATTTGAGTTATGAACTATTCCAAAACAGCGTATCAAAAGCCAATGATCTTTCTTAAGAATACAACAGTATAGTGTCATCTCACTGAAAGAATGCTTCACTCACCACTAGTTTGTCATACAGTGGGCTTTTACTTTTTACTTTGCCTAGTATGCAAACTAAATTTGACCTAAATGAATACGAAGGATGTCCGTGGCATTAGATTAACATAGTACTAATGATGGGATTGTATATACATGATTGGAAGGGCTGAAAAAATTCAATATAATACTTCAGAATAGTATCTCTGTAGGCAACCAAGTTCAAACAACAATCATAGCTTTGAAGCCTGACCTCAATAGCAAGCACCCTGCCAATAGATGCCTCAGATTCACTCCACTTCATCTGAGTGCAAAGCCCATTCCTACCCCCAGCCCTCCAGTCAAGAAGACCAAGAAGTATTTCGACTAGACCAACCCTACATAACCCAAGACAATTTTATTTAAATATTGCAAAGAAATCAATTAATTGCACGGTAGAAATGTACTAAAAGGTAGAAATTCTAAACAATAGTTATTGCAACAATCCAGATATATGGTTTTCAAGACAAGTAACAGGTCATTATTCTGCAAATGAATCAAGACAACTTTTTGTTTTCTGCCCCAGCATAAAATGTTTTAAATTCTCACGTATATTTTTTTTCTATCATCTCTTTTTTCTATTTTGAAAAGGAAGATGCTTTATTTCTTATTCTCCAACTCCTTTTGTCATGAAATTCAAGAACACATTCCACAACTTTAGCAATTTACTCTAAAATGACAAAGATAGACATATTCCTCAGATATGCATTCCTCATTGAAAGACTAGTGTCTGTATAACTTCCATAACCAATGTGCATAAATATCCTAAGGGAAACCGTAAGTTCTGTTTGAGTAGCAAAATGAGCACAATATCAACACCACACCCTTCTGCATCCAAAACCCAACCAAAGGAAACAAATAGAGAAAAGGATCGCAGTTAACAGCTTACTTAAGTCCTTGAGCAACCAATGCATCCCGAGCACGATTTCCTGCCACTACAACACGCTTTAGTGTCTCGAGAGCTAGCATGCTTCCACCTTGCCATCCTATGGCTTTCATTAGTAGGGGCACAACCTAAGACCGAACATTGAGAGAAAGTAGGCAAGGGTTAGACATTGATTAGAGTCAGAACAGTCACAATAATTCTTTACTCACAACATAACATACCTTCCAGTCTCATTAATTAAAATCAAAGGAATAGTACAAGCTAACATGAACGAGAATCACTAAAGGAAGATAATTATGATAGAAGAAAGGCATGACAGAGAGTATTCTGCAGTTCACTGCACCTGAGGTGTTCCCACACTAGTTGCTGCCATAGCTTCAGCACATATGGTACTTGCTGCAAGTTGATGTAGAACACGCAAACAACTAAGACGCACACGTTCTTGCGGAGTTTGAGGAGGAGGTGATGATCCGTCGTCATATTCAAATATCCTGTCAGTATCATTCTCTTTTTTCACCTCCTCCGACGCCATTGTTTCTAGTCTTGGCTCAAATGCAACCGCAGACACAAGTTTTGGTACATATCCAAGATACCCAACATGATCTGCAAGTGCAGGGTGCACACGAAGTAATGACACCAATGCAGCAGAAAGAAGCAAGGGAAGTTCGGGGTCAACAGCTTGTCTATCATAATTTGTAGCGGCAATGGACGATAGATATTGATCCAGTAGCCCTTCCAAGAATTTTCTTGGATTTCTGAGGGGAAATTTAGGATCCTTAAGGAAAAGCCTGACGTAGATTCCACCAACCTGCATAAAAATGTACAGATACATTTATTGTAGCATCCCCTAAAGCTATCAATATAATTTATTTTAATGTTTTTTATCGATTTCATCTCTGAGATGGTATCTACCTGTGGCTCATCTCTCATTTCCTGTTGTCCGGTAGCCTGTTCAGGGACATCCCAGTCAACAACATGACCTTTCTTCTGTTCACGAAACAACTCTGATGCCATGGTTGCAATCTGTGCAGACAAAGATGCTGCCATCGCTGGTGTCCACACAAGTTCCGGTGTTTCTGTTGTTTGTTCAAGTGCAGATACAACCGCTTCACCAGGACCATCCCTGATCACAGATACCAGGCCATCTGGAAGAAACCTTGCTAGCGTTATAGCAACTCTAGGTCCATGCATTGGCTGCCCAAGAAGTTTTCCTAATAAAGAGGCTGCTGCCGCTCTTTGCTGTAAGGGAACATCCTCTGCATACAGCGATTTGCTTCATCAATGAAATTTGGTCCCAAAAACAAGTAAAAAGGAAGAAGGAAAGGAAGATCATTACTTTGCAAAGGTAACAGAAGCTCAAGAATATAAACCACACCACCATGTTTAGCAGTCGCCCAAGCAAGTTCTTGGGTGCTTGCCAAAGCATAAAGAACATGCAGGACACCCTCACGACAACTTGGAGATGTATGCAGCATTTGTAGTAAAAGGAGAAGACTAGATCCATCCGCAACCATAGCCTCCAGGCAAGGAGCAAAAGTAGTCAAGAGAGATAAAACATCCAGGCAAAGCTGAGGAATGTTGCTTTCTGAAGCAACAGCCATGGAGAAACATCCAAAAAGAGGTAATAACTTCTCTTTCGAAGAAAATGTAGATGCCAAACTTGGATTACTTGTCAGTAAATTCTGTCCATGGAAATCGAAAATTGTCAGAATTATTCACTAAATTTAAAAACACTTATAAAATTTGACCACAAACCTTAAGTGAAGTCAACCCAAACTGAAGATTCTTAATCAACTCTAGTTCTTCCCTGTCTGTTGATTTTCCATCAGAGACTGTTGACAAATCGTCAGATATGTGTTGTCCATTAACTGATAAATCAGTAGCATTGGTTTGAATCTCAGGAGTCCTCTCAAATGGGTTCTCGGCAGTACACTCTTTTATGACATCAGAATTTATATCTTGACTGTGCACTAGAAAGGATATGAAATCAATTAGCGCAACACAGAATGCTTCAGGCTCACTGATCTCAGAGTCTGGCTGATCATTGTAGACTCTCAAGTAAACATTGCCAACAAACAGTTCCTTGGATAGTGCTTCATATGAAAAAGCACGTGAATCTTTGAGGTCATATGAACCATCAGGCCCCACACTAGCCCGCTGCTGATCAACAAACTTCAATAGCTCTGCTCGAGTTGAAGAGTTCCAGATAATCTACAACCGCAAGCATTTTTTCAGAAAGATATTCTTCAAGAATGTTTATTATGAAACTCTTTTGGGTTTCCAAGGCTTATGAAATAAATTGGTTTCAATCAATTTCAAAGAAAATTCACCATGGTGAAACTCATTAAGAAACAGCAAAACCTTTTCACATTTTCTCTACATCAGGAGTACTACGAAGTATGGATTCAGAAGTTAACTGTAGTTCACCACAGGTGGATTTGTAGTCGGGAACACTTAAATTCCAGAGAATTCATATCCATATATTAAGATGAGGAGATATACTCAGTTCGAGCTTACAAACTTAGCACGCATACATAACCTTAATGTCCAACACTTAGTGGCATCCTAATGCTATTCTAATTTATCAAGAGGCAATCGAAAATACTGAACCACCAACAATAAGTTGAATCCTGATATCTTTTATCAGCTACTGACTCAAATAGCAAAAATAAAATGTTCAAACTTGGAGAGAAGCCCATCTGAGGAGCTACTTAAGACTGGTAGACCCTTAACTGTGAAAATAGAAAATGCCACCTACGTAAAGAATTAACCAAATCATCTCAACAACTACAACAAAGAACAAAAAGAAGATTATCAAAGCTCCATTTTGCCCAAAAAGAATATTGCAATGAACCGTTATATACACATGTTGAATTGTTGATAAACTTAGTACAGATGATCTAAAATGCAATTTTCCAAAATTTAAAACCTGTGCTGTAAACAAGCATGATCAGAAATTAAAAACCAAACCCCGTGCACAAGCACGCTTATAGTTCTCAACAGGATTTTGTCTCTAATAGAAGTTTGTGCCTGGATAGCTTATATAGTAGTACTAAAATGTTTAATAGAGACATTTTGCTGAGATCAATATAATTTACCTCTGGAGACTCCAAGTTAGTGTTTAACTTGGAAAGCAATTCCTTTGGTACGTGATCTTTCAACATACTTGAAAGTTTTGGAGTTAGCAAAGCTCTAAGGGCATCAGCTGCAGCTGCATTATAAGGTGTCTGACTCCCGTCAGTGCACAAACCACTAAGTCTTGATAAGGCCTGAGATGCTCGTATAGCATGCATATTCTTAGCAATTTGGACACTAGAGCCAACATTAGGCGACTCATTCTTATCAGATTCCTCGGCAGTAGAGTCATACTGGAGCAACAATGGCATTAGGTACCTAGAAGTATTCAAAATTAGATGCGCTAATAAAAGAAACATATAACCTAAAATAAACAGCAATGCCATCAAGTATCTATTTCAATGTTTTAAAAAATGCTGAGAGTCACATTGAGACTTTATTCTCTTTGATCCAACAGGAGAAAGACATTAAAATTAGAATCGCATAAGTTACACAAGTGAAGTTCCAATGACCATATCTAACTCATGAAATGAGCCTCCAAACAAGTAAATTCAAACTGCACAGAGAGAGAGAGAGAGAGAGACATAAAGTTCAAGTTCGACATAACTTGCTATGAAAGCAACAACATTTCTCAAGGCTACAGCTAATTATACAAAATATTAAGACCAAATCACTAGATTGGAAATCGATGGCTAGCTAATAGCTTATCTCATGTAAATAAACTTGCTAAATCAGCCTTCTGTATGTTAATATAATTTAACAAGTCTGATTTTTCTTCCAACCCACACAAACCAAATAATGAAATTAATGATTGCAAACAGGCAAAAAAGGGAGGAGTATCAGCCATTCTGCATATTAGATTGATCGATGGGTAAGGAATGCCTTAACCAAGTATGGCTGCCTTAATAAGGAGTAACTGTCAAAGAAAAATGCTTTATACTTGATAATCTCCATGCAGCAAACGGGTTTGAAGAAAACCATATATCCTATTATGTAAAAGTAAGTTAGTAGTCAACTGAGAATGCATATAAGAATCATGTTAAAAAGCATTCACAAGTCTAATGCAGTACTACGTAGGAAGAGCCATATCCTAATTGGTATGAGGTTTTTGTGGCTTGAGTTATGAAGGGAGGACCAAATGCAACTCGAATGCACCTAAGGATGAAAAAAAAGGCTAAAATTGCAAACAGGGACAAATTCTTTTCAAATTTAACATCTCCTATGGAATTAAGCAGCAAATAAGTGACTATTTTACATGCATGGTGAAGTAATAACTAACCACAGCACACCCGCCTTCAACAAAGTATCCTGCAATTGTGAGGACACAGAAACATGAGCAATGGTCTGGAGCGCAGCATCAACAGCATCAGATACAAGCTCAAGCTCTGTGCAGTGCACAACATCTTCAACTAGTCCAGGGAAATCAAGCATCTCAGCTCTGGCACTCCCAAACCGACTCAAAACTGAGAAAGTTCTCATCACATTGGTGACAATAATAGCAGATGGTTCACTTGCAAAAGTAGATGGCTGAACTACACACATGCATCGGGAAAGAAGAGTTGCAAGAAGTTGTACCCCACCATCCCTTACAAGCTCTTCACCATTCAAGGATGAAGAAGCACACCTAAATCAAGTAGATGAAGATTTGTCAAATCTCAGTTGAGTTCATAACTTATTAAATAGAAGAGAAACAAAATGCCAGAGCAACACTTACGTCAGCCAAATAAGCTCTGATGCTGAGACAAGCAAAGGAGCTCTCTCTGGGGAAAGAAAATTGTTATCATCCTTATCAATAGTAACTGCATTAAGCAACATGGGATAGCCAGCATATTTAAAAGGCTCCAGAACATCTCCATATCGTCTGTACAAAATACATTGTCCTTTCAACAAAAGCAACAACCTCCAAGGCTGAGGACCTTGCAATCCTTGAATGGTGGCCTATATACAACATCAAAAATTGTCTTTGGTAAAACCATGGAGTAATAAACTGATATACCAATCATTTACAAGGGATCTAAATTCATTTCAGAATTGTCCCTTCGATTAATTTTTCTCTAAAGTTAAAGGAATGGACAAAGCACTGCGATGTCCATATGAGTAAGTTAAAATGGGCCCATGAACTCCAATATAAAATTAAATCAAGGGTTTTTTGACAAACGACTAAGAATAAATTCATAGATTTAAAAATCCTATCATTTGATTCAGAAATGGAAACGAAAGAATTTTTTGAAGAATTACGCAGATGGAAGGAATTTATTTGACTATTTTGATTATAAGCACTATGGAAAATGATACCATTTCTTTATCATTGAGATTGTTTAGTCACATAAGGCACCAAATCTTTGCCAATTTAGTCATAAATCACCAGGCATTTCTAAGGAATTTAGTTTAGCATACCTGAAGGCGTTCATAAGCTTTCTGAACAGCAAGAAACTTCTCCCTTCCCTCAGGATTTTTATCAGGATGGTATTTCATTGCAAGTTTTCTATATTGACGCTTAAGCTTTTCTTCATCAATTTCCTCAATATGCTTTGAAATGCTAGTTGTCTCATCATCACTTTCTAAAGAACGATTTCTTTTTGAGTTATCATTCACTATATCTTCTGGAGATATTTCTAAAATTCTGCACGCTTCTTCTTCAGAAAGATCCATAGGCCTTCGAGTCAATTCTTCACGCCACATTACCAGTAAAGACTGCAGAAATTCAACATGCTCCACAATTGGCCAATTTGGAAAGCGAATTTCATCACATAGGTTTCGAAGGTAATATCGGTGACACCACATTTCATCTTTTAGCTCTGGGTACGTGACAGGTGGCATTGGAGCATAGTCATATAAAGAATGACAATGCTGGGATAATTTCTGAGGAAAATCACCAAGATGCTGCAAAACCTGGACAAAATACAGAGCACAGCAAAATTAAAAAAAAAAACTCAATTTACAAATACCAACTACATTCAAACTTCAATTCCTAAAGTCCTGCTGTGTTAAAGACTGTATAGTATTGCAGAGAAGGGAAATAAAGCAGGTACTCCCTCGTGTACAGTTTCAATACCTGGCGGATAAGATTTTCTGCCCTCATTTTGTGAGTCCATATAATCTCTGGTGTATCAGAATCCGAAACCATTGCTGTTGCAAATGCAGCTGGACCACTACGCTCCAGTACATACAGCAAGGATTCGGGGAGAAGGCCACCCAAAACACTCCGTTTTGCAAGAGGTAATGAGGAGGATACGGCAGCTTCTTCACCACCATGGAATGCTTGATGGACATGAGTAACAGAAAAGAGTTGTGCGATGGAAAGGAGATTAGATCCGGGATATGCCAGGGCAAAGTAAAATGCTCCTGTGCTGTAAAGACGTATCATTGCCTTGGGATTTCTGGTTACAACAGCCTTCAGCAAAGCTGCAGCAGCCTCAACAATACTTGGCTCTCCAGACAGCATGACCTGTCAAGAAAGTAGTTAACTAGGCTTATGCACTGCAATCTCAAGTAACCAATACTAGGAGAAAAAAAGAAAATAATAGATCGCTTTGCAGCTAATTCACATATGTTGGATCAGTGACAAGGAATCAGCTTCTAAAAAGAAACATGACAACCTTTATCATAGCGAATGGTAAGCATTCACATGAATTCCCTAATTATGTATATGAACATGAACTTCAATTATAAATACACAAGGAAAATCAGAACACATATAGGCATTCTTGTCCATATCCCCAGAATTTGTTAAAGGATTTTGTTGGAAAGGTAACACACTTATGTAAGAATTGAATTTTGGCTGAGACAAAGAAGTGAGGAGTAAGAAGCAACTCCAAGTCACCTGTGCAATATGTGGAAGGCAGCGTGGACTTGATAATATTCGTTTTACTCTTGGGGTTGGAGTAACAATCTCTCCAGCATCATCTATATCTGAATGTGCTGATACCATGCTGTGTAATATGGATAATGCTGCATCCCCAACCTAGATAGAGTACCCACATATTAGATGAAATAGAGAGGGAGAAGTGGGAGAATCTACTGAAATAGTAAAAGTAAATTCACATAAAGAGTGCACACCTTTTTTTTCAAGTAGAATTTGATAACGCAAGTATGAAGACATGCATAAACATGAAATGCAGAAAAAGATAGAACGTTTGAATGGATTATTTAATGACAAAAGGATAAATTCACAAAACACAGAAACTAATTTTCCCATGTTCCTTTAAATATCTTTCATAAAACACACTGACGATAAGATTGCAGCAGTGATTAAGAAAAAATTATATATATGTATAGACACTGGCTTTTATGTTTACTCTCATTATGTAATGGATAATAAGGTTTCTTTCCAACCATTGAATCAAACAGCCTCCTTATATTTTTCCAAATAAGACAAAGGATCTGAAATTTGGGGTATCTGGGTGGAATGGATTAGTGCAGAGAAAACTCAAAAGGTATAACAAGCATCACTGTAAGACATTGCTCTGACTAAATCAACACCATAGACAAACATAAAAACATCAGTTTAGACAAGTGAGATGATGCAAACCTGTGATGGAGTAAGAACAGGAACACGAATAGCTAGTGCCCACCGAAGTTCACGAATATCACGCAATCTCTTCCATTCCACCATTCCAGGTGCCCAGCACTTTGTCGTCCAATCAATAGCTTTCTTTGACCAGAATCTCCTTATAGCATCCTTTTCCAGAGGTCCAACTTGTGCACCATCATTGTCAATAAACATCCATTCTTTAAGTGGTTCCATGAAAGCAGTAGCAGCTAACAAGTTAGACTGTAATGGGATAGCAGTCCTTTCTGAAGTTTCATGAACTACAGTCAGCAGATCAACAGCCAACACACAGCCTCCAACCTTAACGCAATCCTCGACATTAGACAAAATCTTCATCAACACCTGCAAATGGACTACAGTCAGATAACCAATAGCTTGAGGTCACACTCCAATGTGCTCTCAACATTTTTCTCTGCCCAGTAAATTCATGGATCACTAAATTCACTTCATAGCTTTAGGGTGGAGGAAGTGGCCACATCAAAGATTCCATAGTGGCTCAAACTTGCCTTCATGGTAATCTTCCAATAAGACAAAGAGTTTTGCCTGCAATTCATAATTAAGCAAGAATTTGACTAAAGGCACAATCTTAATCCTAGCTTTCAAAGAATTATAGATCTACCCACGTCGACTTTCGAATTTCATTAAATTCCAACTGCAAAAGTTAGGGCAGATAGGTTTTAGTGGAACAAATCCTGCAAGGCTGTCACAGACAGAGGAACACAGAGTTTTTTTAACAGCTTATCAGCTCCAGGACAATTATGATTCTAGATACCCAAATGCTCAAAGCCATGACAAAGGTGATTTTCTATGAGACCTCCTCGATTGTAGACCTTATGTAAAGATGTGATCAAAATCAGAAACTTAGACTAACTTTCAAGGAATCATAGATTTACCATCCTTAGCTTCATAAAATCAAAGGATAAATAATTTTAGAATTTCAGCAAACCTCTAACATAAAAGTAGTAAAAGCTTAGCAGTGGATAAGAACTTAAAAGATATGAACGATAAACAGAGGGAGCATCGGTAAATGTTTGTAGGATGCTAATGCCACAGAGTCACTATGTTTCTAGAATCTTCGTGGATAAAAGGTGGCAGTTGACATTAGCTTATGAAAAAGAGAAGCATATAAAGAATAGAAAAGAGAAATTAGTGAAAGATATAATGGGGTAATAATATCTAACAGATCTATAGCAACATAAATTAGCAAGCCTCTTTATCTCAACTCATTTCAGAGAATGAAATGAATATGCAAATCAATTTTAAAAGTTCAGATAAAATGTACCTTCAAGAGAAGGAGAAGGCGGTGCCTCAAGGCTCTATCATCTGTCCGATCAAGAAGAACTGTAACATGTGCAGTACCCTCAAAATGATTTATTGTACTATAATGCTGTTCATAAACAATTGCCATTGCTCTTGCACATAGTTCCCGAACAGAAGAACCACCCCCTCCTCCAAAACCATCTAATCGTCCCATGTCACACCAATCATCAGAAGCACCCAACTCATCAGGAACAGCACCGTCTACTGTAAGCCCTGTGTCTGCATCACATAAGAATCGATGATATAGTGCCCTAAAGAATGCAACTGGATCCCGCAGTGGAAAATCTTGTGCCCTACCATGGCTGCCACTATCAAGCAGTAACCGCAAATAATATTGACCAACACAAACTTCTTTGGACAAGCTAGCATAAGTCACCGAAAACTCAGAATAGTTCCAAGATATCTGTGGCACACTATCTTGTCCAGTCATCGTCTGAACTGTACCACCTCCTGGAACAATATCTTCTGTACGTTCCTTCTCAACATCTAACTTGTGAACCTCAGCCTGTAAAGCTTCTCGCAGCTCTTGCCTAGTTCTCTCATTCCAGATCAAATCTGCTCGGTTATGATCAAGACTGAAGGCTCTCCAAAACTCCTGCCAATTGCAGAGTAGCCGACCAGAACCAACAGGCGTATTCTCCACAACCACCTGGGCAGGCGCTGGAAGGCCTGTGTTCTGGAAACCTGTTACATTGGCATCTGAGTGAAGTGGAACGGAAGGATTTTGCTCCGACACGTCATGTATAATTGTTGACAATGTATTGCCTGATATAGAGGCATGACCATTTTGGGGAGCCCCAGTCGATGAAATGTCTCCATTTAATTTATCAACAGCTTGAGCAAAAGGTGCTTGTCCAACAGTCTCTGGGACTTTAATCGTAGCAGCATTACTCTGCCTCACAGGATCAGCAGCGTCATAACTATTACCAGAAGGAAATGAATGCTCTTGAGACGATATTCCCCTCCCAACGTGACCTTTCCTCTGCTGAAGCAAAAGTCTTTGTCTTCTACTGATCAATGAACCTTCTTGAATTGTGTCTTCAAGTTGATTACCATCAGATCGTGTGTGCAAGTAAGCAACAAGTCCAGGAGGTAAAACTCTAGACAATAATTCCAGTGATGGTTGATAGGAGTCTGCCCAAAGAGCAACAAGTTGTCGACTTATCTCCCGCCGCTCGCCAGCAGGAAGGAAAAACGCATGCAATAAATGCCTCAACAAAGCACCATCACGCAGAGCAGCATCACGCATGGACTCTGCTGCAATTGCATCTTCTTCTGCAATTGTACGCATAATCACAGCAACAGTTTCCCTCACACTTTCAGCTGGATGACCAAACAACGCAAACAATCGGCGTCGCAAGCCGGCTACTTGCCGTAACAATTCAACAAATACAGTGTACTGGGTAGTCTCACTATGAGGTTCACATATCATCGCCTCAAGAACTTCAACAACAGCCATTGACAACAAAGGTGAGACCGACATAGGTCTCAATCTGTTGACAAGGATAATGATATAACCACTATGAGCAAACAAGACAGATTTTGTGTGCATAATTGTTGCATGCTGCTCTCCTTTAGAATCATTTAGTAAACTAGAACCCCCAGGTCCGCCACCTATGAGAGCAGCAACAAGGCCAGCAGCTTCAGCAGCAACACCCTCTGAGCCATTTCTTAGTAAGCCCATTATTCTTCCCACAGCAGCAGGAAATGACATCACATGTGAAGCTGCGCTTCTTGATGCCAATAGTCTTCGTAAACATGCAACAAATCCCATTACTGTTGCAGCTGCTTTAGGAGAAGGAGGTGGCAACGGGGGAGATTCTGGAGGAAGATTTGGACTAGATGGAAGCATTGTAATTAAGGCCATCAGGGTTACCTCAGGCACTTCAATGTTATGAGGAACCCCGCTATATGGAATACAAGCATTGAACTCTCTAATTCTACGCCACAGCTTTGCTCTCGAACCTGGAACAGAACCACCTTCAGCAACAGCATCTTTAGCAGCAGCAGCTAAATGCTTCAAATGCATGGTTGCACTTTCCACATCAGTAACTGAGCGTTGTGATCCTACTAATAGATGCACTCTCCCACAAGGTGGATCAACATGATGACCTGGCATGGTTATTCTTGATAACACAGGTATTGGGCACTGGCCCTGTGTAAATAGACATCAAATGTCAACGAAATTGTATTAAAGCTCTCCACAGATGTAGTCATAGACTCTGAATCATAGGTTCACAAACTAAAGTCAAAGTGCTATATGCAAAGTAATTTAGTGGACAAAACCTAACAATATCCAACAGGGAACAGCTATACCTACTTCCGTTTGCAGTACATCCCAAACTGCAGCAAGTAAGCTATCACGAGACGTGCTTGAATATACCTAAGGCCACAACATAAACACAAGATATATTTGACAGAAAAGTTCATAAACATAGGATATACTTTCAGGAAAGAGGAAACTGAAGTCTCAACAGGAAATCTTACATGGATGGGGCAGCCATCGTTGAACTCTATAGCAAACATTTGGGGCTCCTCTGCAAATCGAACAAGTGAACTTACTGCTGATAAAGGACGCACAATAATGGCCTGCACACATCTAATGCACATTCTCACTATTTGATACGATTCAGGAACATATATTAATATAAAAATACATACATTACATGTATCTGAAGAACCTTGATTCCTATTCATAGTTCAAAGTTAATAGACAAGTAAATAGCAATTATGTCTATCCTCTACTATATAATTTTTCATCAACTTACTTCATAGTTTTCTGGCCGTCTCTCAACCAGTGAAACTTTTGTTAGAATCAATTGACGAGGAACAGCATCACCATGATCTCCTAGTCCACCTTTTGGGCCAACTCCCAAACTCAATCCACAAATATTTTGAGTTCCATGTGCAGCAGTCCGCAACCTTGTAACCAACCAACCCCCACAAGGTGTTTCCTCTGCTCCAACTGCCTCTTTTGCTATATTTCAAACATGACCAACAAGGATGTGAACCACAGACAACAGGCAACCAAACAAGAAACCAGCAATAACAACAGAAACAGAACATCAAATTGAGCTACCTCTTTGTTTTATATACTCCGCTAAAGTAAGGGACTGAGAACTGTCCACAGACAAGGACACCCCAACCACAGACTTGGCAGTTTTACTCTGCGACAACATTATAACCATTGAAGCAAGAGATAAAATGCAGGACTCAAATGACTGAACAACATGGCAAAACATAAATAAACAGAATCTGATAAGAGCTAACGTAACAAAACCAACTATTAGACATGCCATCCATACCAAATTAGATACAATTGCAGAATTCGTGGTCCCTGCAGCAGCTTGGAAAGCTTTAGACTTTCTTCCATACAAAGGGCAAAGAACAAAACCCCCATGATCGCTACTGCTTTTCTTCCCATAAGGATCAGAAAGAAGGATAATAGCAGGAGAACTCATGTCTCTGAAATCCAAGCACCACCGAAGATGTCCGGATTTCAAATCAATCAATTCAAGACCAACATAAGTAACCTTTAATTTCTGTACAAGCAATTCAAAACCACATGATCACAAGCCATACCCATATTATAAACTAAAGCAAAACAGAACCAAAAACGACTTACAAATGGAATCCATTCCCCATTTCGCCTCCTGAGGTGAAGCACAGGAAACTCCGCCACAGGACTGAGCCGATTCCACCGAACTCGATGCAACTCAGTCAAAATACTAGCCCTAAACCTGGAAGAAAACCTCATTCCTTTAAACTTGCCCTTCCCGTCAGTCCTAATACTCAAATTAAACTCGCACGAACTCTCGTCGCGCCCAATGATTGGAGAAGCCCCCTCGAAATCAGTCTCCACCTCATACGAATTCGTGACGGACAAAGTATTCGGGTCGAGAGTGACAATGAGAGCACTAGAAATACAAAGAATCCGCTTGTATCGCCCTCGCCACGAGTGCTTCACAACAAGATAGCGCGCGAGGTACTCTGGCTCCTCCGACGGCGGCGTAGGGCCGGATGAGGTGGAAGTGGAAATGTGACGGTCCATCGGACGATGATCGGAGGCCTGTTGGTTGAGTTGGGGGTGGTGGTCTAGGTAGTAGAGAGTGTGGGAGGGAGGGACATTGTTAGAACGGAGGAAGAACCAAAGTCCGACCCCGACGCCGGCTTCGGGGCGAGGCCGTGACTGTTTCGCCCCCAGTTTTTGCCGTAACTACCGATTCAGTTATTGAAATCCGATCGGCGACGATCAAGTCAACAAAAACTTAATTCGACTCTTCGCATACATGAAAATGAATATCTACGATAATAGGTTGGGTCCCCATGATCGGAAACCAAAATCGACGCTAGTAAGGGTTTAGGGGAATACTGATAATTGTGGTTTTGGGAGTGATCGGAGAGGCAGCTCTGAGAGACGCGGAGAGAGAAAGTCGGTTTCCGTTTTGCGTTGGAACAGCTAAGATTTAGTGTGCGAGACGAACCAATTGATTAGGATGTGTTATTTTTATCCATCCCAATGGGCTTAAGGTTGGGCTTGGATTTGGTGGACGAACTCGACTTTCAATTATTTAAGGTAAAATAATATTTTTTAAATTTTTAATTAAATTATTTTATACTAAGATCGAGTTTAATCGAGGTCAATTTGATTGAAAAAGAGCCAAGCTTGATTAAATATTTTTTAAATTTTTATTTTATTCAAATCAAGTTATACATTTTTATTTATATTTTATATCATTATTTTTTTGCACTAAAAAGAATCTTTCTATTATATAAAATAAAGTTATGTATTATTAAATTTGTCTAAATCTCACATTTTAATGAGAATTTTATTTGATGGTGTTGGTATTGTTTATTGTTTATTGTTCAACTCAAATTCTAAGCTTAACCTGAAAGGTTGAAATTCAAAATTTTTTTATAAAAACCTAAATTTGTATCAAAATTTTTATCAATTTAAAATGAATTCATTAATTTCGTGTTAAATAAGATTGAATTCCTTGAATCCGACAATTTTTGTCTTTACTAAATCCAATCGTACTTGAACTTATTTAAATATTTTTAGATTATATATAAGCCTCTCATTTTCAATTAGAAATGGCATTTGGGCACAGGCTGGGACCACTTACCCTGACTTGAAATCAATGAGCCAGTTTTTAATTGACCAAGCTTTGAACCCAATTTTATCAAAAAATGAATCTTAAGCTTGAGACCTGATACATATAAATAAAATGACATCGTTTTTACATTTTTAATTAAAAATAAAATAGAAAATAGCTCTAGTAAGGCCAGGTTGGACCTAGGCTTGAGCTATGGTCTGTTGCCTCAAGTGTCCAATTTTAGAGATGTTAATAGGTCAAGTCAAGCTGAGCTTGAGTCACTTCTTATTTTAAAAAAATTATAAAATGACTTTGTTTTTGTGATTTTAGTTGGACTATGCTCAGCCCTTGGCCCTTGAACTTGTAGGGCTGAACAAATTTGGTCGCAACCTGATCAACCCAGGCTAAAATCGGGTGTAGCCGGCCAAAGTTGACGTCCCTATCTTATTTCCAATATTGATAAGTAATGTGGATGCAATTTCAATATTACAGATGGCAAAAGAATGTGGTCTAGTCCGACAAGTTTCGATCAAAATTAACGAAATAAGTTTGGGTTGATTTGGTGTTGGACTTAAGAAGTTGGCTTGGGAATCGACCCGACAATCCGAATGGTTCATATCTTCCACAAAATGATATCGTTTTACAAGCTTAAACTTATAGAAACTTTTTTCAAAATAATATCATTTTCAATAACCCAAGCCAACTCAACTTTCATCCTGACCGCCCAATGTCATCTCTATTAATAAATCAAATCTATGGTTTTCCTGCAAGCATATAAGTCTTGTAGACGACACTCCGGACCAGATCAGACCCGCCCCAGGCACTCTCGAATTCCTTAATCACTTCTTCAGTCAACAACTCCACACCTTTCTCCTTAGCCTTCTGGACCCCTGACGCTGATCTCATCAGTCCCAGAAAACCCTGAAACGTCATGACCTTCGGCATCTCCAGTTCCTTCGGCTGTCCCTCTCTACCTAACCCCACCTCCTGAAACGGAAATGGAAGCGTCTTGTAGCACTGGAAAGCGAACTCCACTTCAGGATTCCTGAACGGAACTGTTCTCTCGAAGAACCTGTTCATCAAAGGATCGAATTCTGGGCTAACCTGAATAATTCCGTACGTCCACACGGCAATTATACCTCCAGGTTTTCTGAGCACTCGCTTGACAATGGAATAGAACTTTTCCAGGTCGAACCAGTGCACAGCTGTTGCTACCGTCACTAGATCAACAGAGTTTTCTCCTCCAAACAGGCTCAGAATTTCTTCGTCCGAAATTGACAATGGTGTGTGAAGGTACCGAACTTTGGGGTCTTCCTTAGCATACTTTAACTGCTCATCACTCACATCAGTTGCAATCACTTGATCGTAATGCTTAGATACCTTCAAACAAACAAACAAACAAGTACCCGTAGTGAACGAATTTGATTACCGAATGATTGAATCCGATCCGATCCGATCCGAAAGGGACTTACCTCAATAGCAGCTTGACCATTGCCAGTACCAACATCCCAAGCTAAAGAGTGGTGAGGCGTGAGTGCTGCAAGCATAGAGAACCACTCGCTTGGATAGGTAGGCCTTGAATCTGCATACACAGCTGCTTGTTTATCGAACAAACCTGCCATTTCCAATGATCTGTTGACAGGCTCCAGCTGTTTATATATACACACGCGCGCGAGAAAGAAGCAAAATTGAATTGCAGCTCTGAATCATTTACACTAGCCTCCTACGTTGACTAGTCTAAGTCATGATTCAAGATGATAAGAGACTCAATAGTTCATGTCATTTTTTATCAAAATTTGAGTACTTGAGTGTGATCGGGTTTGAATCCAAATTTAAGTTTAAGTTTCCATTTTAATCCAATTAATCACGACGGGTTAGTCAATTTGAATTTGGTTCTAATTCTAGTCTAACTTATTGTCATATTATAACTCTAGCTTTTTGATACTTGATTTATATTTTTAATTTTTAATTTTTGTTTTCAAATTTAGTAAAATAAATATGTTTGTTTGAGATTTTAATTTCTGTTCTTAATTTTGGATTCTTCTAGTTTTCAAAATTTATGAAAAATAAAAAAAGTAAATTTTGTTTTCTAATAAATATAATTTATTTCAAAATATCTTCAAAATATATACTTTCAAATGAAATTTTGATTTAATAATTAAAATATATTTAAAATAAATATTAATTTTGAATTATTATTTAATAAAATAAAATAATAGTTATTGATAATTTATTAATAAATATTATATAAGATATTAAAATAAACGTAATTAATTAAAAATAATTTATCTTTAAGTTTTATATAATATGAAATTATCATCAATAATAAAAATATACTACATTAAGATTAATAAACAAACAAGTTTTTGTTTTTATTTGAAAGAAAAACATAAACTAAAAATAGAAAATAAAACAAAAGAATGAAAAGAGATCATTTAAAAAATTTTATTAATTATTTATTATTTAAATATTAAAATTTTAGTTTAAAATTTTTTATTAATATTTTATTAAGTTAAAATAACTATTATTTATAAAGGGTACACAACTTTTAGTATTACTTAACATTATTTTTTAGCCTTTTGCAATAAATAAATTGGTGATTACATATTTGAAATACGGCCACTTATTTGATACTCAAGAATCATATAAGAAAAAAAAATCACTTAACCTAATTTTAAAAGATCAAATACTAAAATTAACATCAAGACCTAGAAGTAGAGTATTTGAATTAATATCAGCCATCACCTAGTAATAACAAAATTAGCCCAACCCAGACCGAATATGAGCTAACTAGGGCTAGACTTATTTTTTTTAATTCTTTTAATATCGAGCTTGGTCTAACTCAAGTTGCCCAACTTAACCCTATATAAAGTTCAGAAATTTTATATAAAATTACACCGTTTTTAGAAAACGACGTCACTTTATTTTTAATCGAGTCTAATTGGACTTCAGGCAGAGGTAGACCTGAGTATAGTTGTCATCTTTAGATACATCTATTATGCTACATCATCATTAAGGTCACACCTTAACTTTTCCAGAAAGCATGAAAGCTTTATACGCAACAGATCGAACCAAGTTTGGTCCACCCCAAACATTTTCAAATTCTCGGACCACCTTCTCAGACATCAAATCCACCCCCTGATCGTTGGCTGTTACAACAGCTGACCATGACCTTAACATGTTCACAAATCCCTGAAATGACAGCTTTTTTGATATGTCCAGTTCTAACGGCTGCCCTTCAGAACCTAATCCTATGCTATCAAAAGGGAAGGGAAGTTCTCTGTAACCAGCGAATACATGTCTGATGTTGGGGTTCCAGAATGGAAGAGTTGTGTCATGAAACCTCTTCATTACAGGATCAAACGTGGGACTAACAACGATGTCATTATAGCACCAAACTGCAAGAACACCTCCGGGGTTCTCAGGAGGCGTGTGACAAGTGAATAGAACTTTGGGAGATCAAACCAGTGAACAGCTTGTGCGACTGTGATCAAATCCACTGAATTTTCAACACCAATCAAGCTTACCAGTTCATCTTCTGATAGTGATAATGGAGTGTGAATGTATCGAACCCGCGAATGTGGGATTGCGTGCTTCAGCTGAGCTAAACTCACATCAGTTCCTATCACTTGTTCATAGTGATCAGCAGCCTGGCAATAAAAGATTTCAGTTCGAAAATTAGTGATAATAATATGAAATCGAAACAAGTTAGTGAGAGCTGAATATCTGTAATGAGACTTAAAAACTCCTGAATGACTCTAATTAATGTTAGCAAATGTCATTTACATGCGCAGTCATCTTATGTTTAAAAAAAATTCATAATTTCTAGAATTATTAAAAAAATTTCTTATGATCTTTATCTTTTATTTTGAAAATTCCATTTTTGTATTTTTGTTAAAAACAAAGACAATTAATATAACATGAACATCACATATCGACCGGTCAATTATTAAAAATAAATTATTGATTTGGATAAGTTTTAATTAGTTTGGACTAAAATTAATAGTTAAATCGAATAATCATACCAGCATTATTTGATGGATAGATGTGTTATGAAACTATATATGTTTCGACTTAATAAAATTCAAAGAAGATCAGTTTTATACAAAATTAAAAATTATAAAGATTTTTTTAGGAAATTTTAAAGAATGCAAGAGTTCTTGTAAAGTTAATTAAACCAGAGAAAATTTCCCGCGTCTAGGATGAGGAAATAAGGTGAAAAGTATACTTTGAAAACGTAATCTCCTCAAAAACATCATAAAACCCAATACTTCTTTCCAAATACAGATGCAGAACACTTGATTCCATGGCAAAACTGGCTGCAAATAAGGTTACAAGAATTGTATAGGATGATCATGCATAAACATATCCGTTTTGGTAAATCTTTTTACTTCTAAACAAGAGTAAGAGAATGCTAAATTCCTGAAACTTTCCAATGCGCAGAAATGTTCAACTTCAAAGTTCAAATCAGGAAGAAAGGAAGCATCTCGTTAACATCTGTGGGAATAATCACCTCTTCCCTACCAGATCTAACTTCTTGTTAAATCCATAACAATTATGCTTTCCCTTTCGTGAATCGAAGATTAAAGGAACTAAACATAAAACCAGAACCATCAAACGGCCAACAAGAGCACAAAATTTCACTCGATAACACACTAGACTTACTGATCATCAAGAGAAAAAGGCATACGCAACAATAAAATCACCAAAATCAACCGAAAACAACAAGTGATTAGGGATTCGATTCAGGAAAAGATGAGAGGGAAAACCAACCCCAATAGCGGCTTGACCATTGCCGGTACCGACGTCCCAAGCCAAAGAGTGGTGAAGAGTGCGATCAGCAAACATCGAATACCATTTTGCAGGATAATCAGGCCTTGCATCCAAGTAGAGATCAGCTTGTTTGTCGAATAACCCCGCCATTTTCGACTCTTGGTTGCTTAGTTCTCCGTTATTCAATCACCAACTCTTACGTCTTCCATCGGAATAGCATATGGTTTTTATTATGGCTCTACATTCATGCCGTCGTCACTTTTAAAATATTTTGGTATTGTCAGTTTGGGCGCCATGCCAACCCTAATTATTTTATTCTTTCAATAGGCGATTTAAGTCTGGTTCGATTTTCTTAATAAAGGGGTTGAGATAGGGCTGACATTTACGTCCTTGTCTGCCCAAGGTCAACAAACCTCGGGTCTATTATTTCAAAAAATTGGCTTTAGGGGTGGCCGAGCTTGATTATAAGAAAAACGAAGTTATTTTATAAAAAATGATATTATTTTCTATTTTTATTTAAAAAATTTTAAAATTCGGCTAGGTTAATCATTAGAGAGCTAGGGTAGAAGTTGTCGAGTTAGGCTACAACTTGAGTCATTGTAATTCCTAATTTAAGGGCAATTTGAGTGAGTTGAAGATGTTTAAATTTAACGTCATTTTAATTTAAATTCTTAAAATAATGTTATTTTATTCTTTATTTTTTAAAACTTACATACTATAATAACATCGTCTTAAGAAGAGGGTCGAATCATTCGAATTAGACTTTGAATTAACCTACTATATCTTAATTTTTTAGTTAATTTTAATTTGATTCTTGATTTTGATCAAAGTCTTGCAAATAGAGACCTAAATTTCCAAGTGTACATAATAATATCACATAAATTTAATTAACTTTTAAAAGATTAATCTTTAAAATTATTAAAATTTTATAATATTAATTTTTAAAAATAAAGATGTGAATCAAATATTAGTGACTTAATTTTAAAATGTAATTTAAATTAATTAAATTTAATAAATCTAATAATTTTATATAATTATAATAAATTATTAATTTATATCAAACTTCGTCCATTCAAATTAAATTTAGAAATTAACATTAAATTGTAATGTCAATGATATTTAATTAATCCAAATGTATTGTTTATTATTGTTTATTATGAATATTTCACTGTTTTTTAAATAAAAATATAAAAAAATAGATTTTAAAATTATAAAATTTAAAATAACAATTTTAAAACTAAAATATTTTATATTTTTTAAATTTACTCGATACTTAATATTTTAATTATAAATTTCATACATAATTATGAAAAGAAATTATTTAATATTTAATGTTTTGTTATTATTTTTTAATTTTAATACAATTTAATATTTTTTATTTTAAAATTTACAAATATTTTTTTACTAATTAATTACTCAGAATTTAATAGCTTAATTATAAACTTCATATATATAATGTGAGAAAACAATTTGTACCTCAAACCAGCTTCTCTCGTCTCCCTCTCTTTTTGGTTTCCTCGCAAACCATGTTTCGCGTAAAACAGACTTTGAATATGTCTCATGCAACTACAGAAAAGATTCATCTTTTATGAAATTTTTTTCCGAAATTTCAAGAAACAATCAAAACCCACCTCGAAAACATTCCAATGAACAAGAATGGACAATGAAAAAGACGAAATCTTGATTAAAATTTGATCTTTTCCGGTACATATTTCGTCTACAAATGCCTGTTGCAGACCCCACCTCCGGTCGCTTGTTCATATGGCTAGTCGCTTCCTTTCTGTTCATATGCATCAGCGTGGGCGGCGCTTGTCTTATAGCCTACGTGGTGCTTCCTCAAGATCAACCAAATCAATGGCTTCCAGTTGTCGGTGTGGCCCTTGTTTGCCTTCCATGGGCGTTCTGGTTATTTACATGCTTTTATCGTATCATTTCCAGGATCTGTGGATTCAGGGTTAGTATTGGTCGTGGCTTAAACGTCAATGACGATGGTGGTGGTAGTAGTAAGACGACGGGAAACGAGCACGGTAACCAGGTGGAGTCGGCGGCGGTGGAAGATGGCAAGAACGTTCAGTTTGGAGGGGCCGTGGTGGTGGGTGGTGGAGGGAAGAACAACGACAACGTTCACGCCTTGTCGATGAGCAGTTCAAGCAATGACATGTCTTCTGTTGTTGCTGACGAGAGCGAGAGGCCATTGAACTCGTCAAAGGTGGCTTCTTGATAAGAAGTTGATGAAAAATGGAAGATCGTTAATGGAGCCAGCAGGCGATAGCATATTGAAAGAAGAAGAAGAAGAAGGCATTGTCGATTGTGCAGCAAGTTCTTGCTTGCATCTTGGATGAGATTCATGGAGTTGCCTCCACCATTGTTGAGATCATTATTTTACTCTCTCTCTCTCTCTCTTTTTTCCCTTCTTGATCTTTCCAATCATTTTGGAATCGAGTTTGAATGAACCTTTTAGGTACACAGACTGAGTTAGAGCTCTTTAATCTTTCTGATGTTTTCGTTTCTTATATAATATATTGAAGAAGCATAACTCCATAGATAAACATGATTTTCCACATTTCAATGGTAATCGAAAGAGATTAGACTCCATTGAAGAAAGCAAAGAAGGACAAATATCGGTCTCCTAAGACTAAACCACTTGTCGATTGACTATTTTATTTTAAAAATTATTATTTATTTTTTTACAATATCATTTAATTAACTATTTTCGGGTTTGTGATTATATTAAGTTGGAATTGAAATTATTTGCAAAGGTATGATTTCACAACTTGTTAATAGAGACAAATGAAAGCTTTGTTGTATCATCATCTCCTATATGGCTTCAAGTGATGATTTCACCACTTGTTAATAGAGACAAATGAAAGCTTTGTTGTATCATCATCTCCTATATGGCTTCAAGTGATAACTCTGAAACTCTGAACCAAATGTTATGGACTCTTCATCAAGTCTCTTCTTCAATCTCCTCCATGTCCTGAGCATATCAGATTGTATTAGACCTTTATAAAGAGTCTCAAAAGTAACACTCTGAGGAAGCAACCCCTTCTCTATCATCTCCACAAAAAGTTGACAAGCAACCTTCCACTTCTGTTTGTGACACAGCTCATGAATCAAAACTGTGTAAGAATCCAAATCTGGACCTGAACCATTCGCTTTCAGATCATCCCATATCTCATGAACAATATCCATTCGATTCAACATCATAAACATCCCCAACAAAATGTTGTAAGTTTGCACACTCAACAAACACAAAGCATCCTCTTTGATCTTCCTATACAACTTCAATGCACTCTCTGCATCTTTTCTGCCTCTGTACTCCTTGAAGAAGCAGTTGTAAGTTGCAGAACTGGGACTAACACGATTCCTCTCCATCTCACCAAGCAACTCCTCTGCATCATCAATCCTACCACAAGAACAGAGACACTTCACCACTGAAGTATATGTTGCCACTGTGGGGCAAATCCCATTCTCCTTCATCAAGTTTAACTTTTCTAGTGTCAACTGAGGCATATGTGCACGACTATACACGTGAAGCACGATAGAATAACTTGTAACATCAGGTTCAATACCTCTTTGGCGCATTTCGTCGAGCACCTTCTCTGCAAACCTTAAAGTCGTCTCAAGCCTCACGTTTGGGTGCAGCTTCGCTCTCCTGCATATCCCGTTTAACAAAATATTGTATGTAACAACATTGGGTTCGATCCCTTTCTCGCTCATTTCCTTCAAGAACTTCTCTGCCATATCGATCCTACCAATTTTGCACCACCCATATATCAGAATCGTGTACATCCTAGCATTAACTCCAAACGCAGTTTTCCTTTTGTTGAAAAGCTCAACAGCAACCTTCACATACCCGTATTTGCACAGAGTATCTACCAAGAAACAAAAATGGGTGTCACCCACAATCCCTCCAACAAAAGACTCCATATCGTCAAAAGCCCGAATGGCTTGTCGCGTAAGACCGGCAGCAATAAGTCTGCGGATGAGAATGAAGAACGTAAGACAAGTGGGTTGAATACCCTTTTGGTCCATGTCGATGATGAGCTGCCAAGCGACGTCGAACTGACGGACTTTGGAGAGAATGTCGATGACAAGATTGTAGCTTGTCGAGGTCACAATGTTATTGATGGAAGATGGTAAAGAAAGAGAGTAGTGGAAGAGGGCGAGAGCGATCTTCGAGTTGTGGCGGAGGCGGAGGAGGGTTTGGTGGAGCAGAGGAGGAGAGAGAGAGATGCCATGAAGCTGAAGAGAAGCTTCCATGGCGTGAAATGGGTTGTGGTGATGAACCATGATTTGGGTCAACAAGTCTGCGTCTTTTGAGGGCTGGAGTGCTGGGAGGTTGGTGTCGTACGTACAATTATTATTATTGGAGTTGCTGCCATCTCCGGCGAAGGGTAACGATGAGCAGAGACGAAAGAGAGAGGGAAAAGAAGAAGAAGCTGCTATGGTGGTTGTACGGGGTTTGAGTAACAGACAAATCGTCCTTGCCATGACTTAGGCTCGTTCGCCTTGCAATGGCCGGCGAGCTTTCACTAGTTTTAGGTGGAGAAGTGTTATTGGCAATCGGCCAGTCCGGCCTGACCCAAAAATTTTTGTACGGCCTGAGCCTAGATTGAAGCTTGATTGAACTTAGTATACCCAACCCAAGCCCAGGCTTGATTGAACTTGAGCAGTCTAAAGTTTGGTCAGCCTAATTTTTATTTTCTAATTAAAAATAAAAATATTATTTTACTTTCTAAAACTTTCGAACTTTGGATTGAGACGAGCTTGAGCTGTTTGAGCCCAAAAATTTCATAAAAAATTTGAGCCCAACCTAAAGCTTGGTCAAATTGAGTTAGACTTATTAATTTTGAGTCATGTTGGGTTAGGCTAGGTTTAGACTTAACTACTACCTCTATATGTTTGATCCGATCTAGTTTGATCTAATGTAAATAAGTTAAATTTGTTTTAATTGTATTTAATTTTATATTTAAATTTGAATTAAGTTTGAAGTTAGACATAGAAATTTTTTATTAAAAACAATTTAGTTGATCTTAAATTGAATCAATATTAAAATCAAAAAATTACACCAAACTTATTTGAATTTAAACTCGAAATGAAACTCGGATATTCTGACCATTGTCAAGTCTTACAAGTTTTTTCCGAAAGTTTCCTTACCACTCCAATCACTCCCTATTATTGGTAATAGATTCAATTCAAATAAAATATAAATTAATCAAAATTTGAGCTAGAGTAATATTCAAAAGATCAATTTGAACAAAAAATTACATTATTTTGTTAGAATTTAAATGATATTATTTCACTCATTGAATAAAGTTATATAACCAAAATGACATCATTTATTTAGTTTTAACATAACGACACCAATTAGGCTTCAAACTGTCCAAATTTGGTTGTTTCAAGTTCAATTTGTAAAGAAACTATCTGACTATTGTCATCCTTATCATGTGTTCTAAGATCTTAAACTTGGTGGAGGCATGGGATTCACACAATTCATCTTTGAGATGCAAAAAGAACAAAAGTGGGCACTTAAAAAGAATACTCTACAATTGCATTATAGGGTATGAGACATTCTCAATACTAAGTAAAGCTCATTAGAGCACAAGAAAAACCAAAGCCAGACCTTACAACAACATAGGCCAATGCAAGTTGTGTCTAAGGAGGGGGCAGAATCCTAAAACACCCTCTCTTCCAAGATTCTTGAATTACAGACTTCCATAATAAACAAAAAAACTGAGGAAAAGAAGGAAAAAAAAAGGAGCTATACGTTATGCACAGAGACAAGAAAATGTAGATGAGCTGAAAGCCGAAATTGGACTAAAGATCGACCGATGCATACGCATAAACATGGCTACTCAAAGCTTGACGCTCGGCTGTATCTGCCTTCCAAGTAATCTTCTGTAGAGATACTTTGCTCCGAGCTGCTTACTGAATTACAATCATCCTCTAAGTTGAGTAATGCAGTATTAAGATGGGATCGGACGTTATTAAGATGCGGTTCGCCATCCACTGCATCAACCTCTTCTGATGCACTCATTTGCTGCCTCACCCATTTTGTCGCTTCCTCATCACCTTGGAGGAGTTTCACGATCTGTTTTTGGTCAGAGAACTTGTAAGAGAATAGTTCAATCAAAATGCAGATGAATGTCCCCTTACAATTGAACTCACAAGTCTGATTTCTGGCCGAGATCGGGGAGAGCGTCTGATAGAAAGGGTTGCAGCCAAAACCATTCTTTCGATCTGGTTAACATCACGGTCACCTCTAATATGTGGATCAAGCAATTCAGAAATTTTGCCACCTTCTAGAATCGGCTTTGCCTAGATGCAAGTATTAATCCCATGGTCAGTAAGCATTAACGAAAGCATCAAATGAAGTTTCTCATGATATTGCAACCAAAACTCTAAAATCTCCTGAGAAGAAGAAAAACTCAAGTCTGCATTTAGCTATTCCCAAATTTGCTAAACATTCAGTCTGAAACTTGCTATTCCCAAGTTTGCTAAACAAAAGATTTATCACTACGATTCCAGAATCAGTCTCCACGAGTCCAAATTGGAAATGCCGCCATCTTCCTTTTGAATTCCATTTTTCTCTATCAACCTGTGCATTCTGCATACTTGTCCTGGTTATTCCAAGACTAGAAAACAATCCTTATTTCATGCTATCCTTGTCAACAAAATTTAAGAAAAGAAAAGAAGCATCAACAAGGTCCCATTATTTTATTTTCATGGAATGGCAAGAGGGGGTGGTTACTTGCCGAATATGGAAAAAAAAAATGCTTACCCACATAACAAGGCTCTCAAGGCATTTAGGATTTTCACTATTGATTGGCAATTTCCCAGAGAGAAGCTCGAGGAGGACAACATCATATGCAAAGACGTCAACTTTGTGCGTCACCTTCCCATGCAAAAAATACTCAGGAGCCAAGTAACTGTGACAGAAGTGAGAATCATCAAGCACGTACAACCTCAAAATCATAGCAGGTATCTCGTATAAGAACCAAATGACTCACCCGAAAGTTCCTGACACATCAGCGGAAGTTACATGGGGTGAAGACCTAGAAATACAACTAGCAAATCCAAAATCTGACAGCTGGAGTAGCAAAACAAGTTACAATTTAGCACCAGAATTATCTATGACAAATAGCAATCCTCAGAAGAGTACGGTTCATGCCTGTGGCTCAAAATCATCTGATAGAAGTATGTTTGAAGATTTCACATCCTTGTGGACAATAAGTTGATCACAGCTATTGTGCAGATAATCAAGTGCCTCGGCTACACCCAACGCCACTTTATACCTTTCTTGCCAACCAAATGTATCTAAATCCTCCTTATTCGCTTCATAAGAGGAAAGCCACTAGGAGTTAGAAATCTTTCAAAACTGGAGAAAAAGGCTATCTCATCAAATCATAGGTAGAGAATTCACTGCACCATGAAGGTTCTCCTCTAGGCTTCCTCTTGACAAGAAATCATAAACCAGGATTAAATTGTTGTCCTCAAAACAAAACCCGAAAAGAGACATCACATTCCTGTGACGTAAAGTTGTAATGATCTCTATTTCTCCAACGAACTCTTTCATCATATCTGCGCATGGCTTCAAGATTTTCACAGCCAATTCCTTCCCATCTGGAAGGCATCCTTTATATACATGACTACTACCACCTTTTCCTACCATATTTCCTTTAAAAACAGTCCAATATAAAGTTAGTTACAACTTACAGCTCTCAGAATAGAAGAACAATAGACAAACAGGATTCATCATCTGAATACGTGAAAGTTGTATGACTAAAACCAACCTGGAGCAAAGTTTGATGTGGCTACCAAAAGTTCCTCGTAGCAGAACAATCTACAAGTTGATGAGTATTTCTCATATACACCTTTCAACTCTTCAGGAAGGTCATTTAAGCCACGGAAGGGTGTAATGGGAGACCGTACAAACTTAGGGTTTATTGGCACAATACCACCATTGCCCTTATCTGCTTCTACATCATAATAATGACCATCAGCCGTATTTGAAGCACTTTGGTTTTGATCACGATAAAACACAGATGAATAATTCTTACTTGATTGCTTCAATTCCCATTTAGCCAGAGATGCTTCTTTTACAGGATGCTTCTCTAATTGATGTTGTCCCAGAACTAGTTGCTGAAGAGATGACCATGGCTGTTTAGAACTAGATAATATAGAGGCATTTGATCTTGATACAGCATCACTCCTTTGGTTTAGTAGCAAAGGCAATGAACTAATATTACCATCATCACTATATGGCTCTGACAATAGGTTTTTGGACTTATCGGGGGACAATGTGCCTGAAGAAGAATGTAGAGAACAACTTTGACTTTCTTGATTCAACTTGTCTGCTACCACAGTACAAGTTGCATCACTTAGTAATTCGATTTCCTTTCTCGAGCATCCAAGACCTAAGGAAAACAACATTTTCCGTGTGAGCTAAAAACATAAAGACATTTATGTCTGTCAGATCTGAACTACAGCAACAGATCATAGAAGCATTTACAGGAACAGAACACCTGAGAAAAAGATTCAAAAGAGTAAACCACAGTAAGACTTTATAGTATCGGTACCCGGGATAGTTGCTTCTCTTGTGTACACAATTTGTCCATCACTAACAGCATAGATGCACAAACTTTTAGGCAATTTTCTGGCACAATACTTTGCAACTGAGGTTGAGGAGCGGATTGTATGGAGGGACTTGGAAGTTCCCACAATAAACTTGTTGGCATTGCTTGCTTTTGCTTCTCTTACCAAAATTTTCCGCACTGAAGACCCTCTGCACACTTTTAGCTTCAAATCCACCTGAAAAGAACCCTTAAACTTAATAATTCATACTATTTCGAATCAAAAGAAACCAAAGTTCTGTTTCCATTTGCAGTTTATAACAACCACTCAGATGTTATAACGATCTGAACAACTACGCAATAAAAGGAAAAAAAAACAACTATCTTTCCGGGAAAACAAACAGAATCACAACCAGTAAAAAAGAAAAAAAAATGCATAAATTGTGAATTGTGGTTAAACATCAGACAGGAAGACTATAATTTTTCACCGACGAAGAACATCACGAAAAAATAAAAAAGATTACAAATTTAAAATGAAATGGACAAAAAAGAGACCTGCTTTAAGTTGCAGAAACCTTCATAGACAGCTAAAAACGAATCAAACGTCTTCACCAGAGACATAGGCGAAGCTGTCCCTCCTTCATTATTCACCATAAACACATAAACACACAAAACGTAAACCAACCAACCAACAACAAGAACGTCATCTTCAAAACCAGAACACAAAAACCCAGAAAGCGAAAACGCACGCAAAATCGAAAATTCTTGGGTACCCGAGATAGAATCGAGAACGTGAAGAGCAATGACACGGTCACCGGGGTTGGCCATTTTCATGAGAGCTATTAGTTTCTCCTCCTAAAGTTGTATGGAATGATTGATTTGAGTATGTTGCATATGAGGTAGATATTGTTTTAAAGG
>JAOQMM010000173.1:357308-377722 GCA_027563515.1 Erythroxylum platyclados | reverse complement strand
CGCACCAGCGCCCGTGCCAACGGGCTGTTTTCTCGCCGAATCGCACCAGCGCCCGTGCCAACGAGCTGTTTTCTCGCCCAATCGCACCAGCGCCCGTGCCAACGGGCTACAACTAAATACATATATAATTAGTACTGACAACATTGAAAACAACAATAATTTTGTATATTATACGAAAAAGAAAGTGTATTTCTTTAATTTAATTATATATTAAATTGACAAATATTTTTAAATATAATATATTGAATAATCAAATAAAAATGCTTTTTATTTGTTTTTTATGTTAAGTCTTCATTTTTTAAATTAATTTTGTTGTATATTGCAATAAAAATTATCTTCGTCTTTATCAATACCTAGTTGAAGTCGTAAGGTGTGAGATTTAGAGAAGATCAATAATACGCAATCTTACCCCTACTTAATAAAAAGGTTATTTCTGATAAACCTATATGTAATATGTAATGAAAATCTTACAAAATTAATGTATTGCAATAAGAATATTTAAACTAAATTTATGATTATTTATCATTAATCTTTTTAACTAAATATAAAGTTTCTAATAAATTGAAAAAATAAAAGAATCAATTGAATTCATAAGATTTTTTTTGTCTTTAATTTTCTATAGTATCACATTTTTTTTCAAATATTAGAAAGTAAGGGTTATATTTCGTTTTTAAATTAAATTTCTTATTAAACAATTCTTTCAGAAATAACACTTGCCTTATAAAGCCAAGTGCAGGTATTATTTATTGTTGATAAAAACTAGCTTGAATTCAAACTTATCGAAACTTATATTTTAATAATTTATTTAGCTGAGTACCAAAATAATAGAAACTATAAATTATTGTAACTAAAAATAAATATTTATTCATTTAATCACGACAAAATTATTTATTGTTACAATACATGACATTTGACTAATATTTAATTATTTATTTTTTTAGATTCAACAACTAATATTTAATTTCAGTAGGTAAAAGCTTGACTTTTATAATAATTTTGATAAAATAAAATGAATAAAAAGAAGGAAAATGAAAGGTAGTGAGAGGGACGTTCCAAATGCTAAGATCCAAAAGTTTGTCATAATTAGAGTTTTTGGTCAAGAGAAATTTTCATTGAAATCAATGCTCTAATCATTTAGTTGATAAATAATTCATAAATAAGCTCTAAATTTTCAATTTTTAAATTAATCATCAAATTTAAACTTTTTTAATATTCAAAATTCAAACTCAACTTACAAAAATACATAAAAATCAATTTTTCTTTATATTTATGTTACTCCATCAAATCCTTGAACTTATTTGTATTTTATACAACAAAATATTATTTATGTATGTAATTTTATTTTTTTTCAAATTTTAAATAGAAGATGGAACTAACAATATTATTTAAATAACTTATTTAAAAGTAATATAAATAATATAAATTGTTTCCAAATTTTAGAAAAACTTCGTAATTAAAAATAATAAATTGAAAACAAAAATACGATGATAATTATAAATCTGAGTTAAATTTTTAAAAGCAATATAATGTTTAAAATTGTACAAAATTTGAGCTAATTTAATTTCAAAATAAACTAAATATGAGAGGATTCATTTGTTCAGTATAAAACATTCAAATTGATCCAAATTAATTGAAGCAACTAATATCATTTATTTGAATTTGACTAAACCGAAATAAAACCATAAAAAATTAAATTCTATAATCTAAATCTAGCCTAACCTTCGCTAAATTGAGACTAAGGCCTAATTTTTATGTTCTGAAATCAATTTTATTTAAATACGAGTGAATTAAGTTAAAATTGAAAAAAATCGAATTCTATAATCTTATGCTATCCGATTCATTATTTTCTTTGACTAAATTGAGGACTAAAGCCTAATTTTTATATTCTAAAGTCCAAAATAGGGTGTGTGTGCGTGTGAACAATCATTTATTAACTTGCATTTCATCACATCAATTAGATAATATTTAAAAAAAATTATTATTATTACTATTATTGATGTTGTTGGTGGTGTGTTAGAATTTGCAAAAGTCATGGACCTAGCATATTTAACAGCAAAAGTAATCAGAGAAAAGCCTCATATTCCACCAATTATAGAAGTAATGGCTTATAGTGCTTGGACTTTTATGGTTAGGCTTTAGCTTTGAGAGCTTTATGTTCAACTTTGGTTGGCTACCCACAAAAGCAAAGCGAGTGAAGAACCTTGATCCCTCCTCCGTCAATAGTACAGTTGTCGATTCTTCATCAAGATCACTTCTTTACATTCCCATATCTCTCTTTTTCAGATGTGTACAGCATGTTATCCGTAAAGGTTCGATCTTTTTGCGTGAGCTCGCTCAATTTTTGCTTTATCTTTAGTGATCTCTCTCCAATGATACGTCTTTCGTGTTCGTGTCACAGGAGCAATGATTGAATAAGGGATTTTGATCAAAACCCAGTTTGTGTTTTGGGGATTCCATTCCTACCCAGCTTGGTTTTGTTGAATTCCAGGCAAGTTTGGTCCAACTTTGGAGTTGGAATCTGAGATATCTTGTTCTGGAGGATCTGAAACACATCCAGTTTAGTTTCTTACATTTCCAGCTTTTTATGCGTTGTCTGTTATTTTTGAAGCAGTGAGTGAAGATTTCATTGCGGACCCGTTATAGCGAGAGGCTTATATTTTTTTGCTTTGTCATTATTGACTAGGAAATTAATTGGTTCTCCTGGGTTTCCAAGGCTGAGTATCCGAGCCTTTTCTACCTTAGTTGTTGATTCTTCCTTTAGGAAATCATCTTAATTCCTTTTGGAAATAGCACTTCTAGTGTATATATCTTGTCAATTCTTCTTTTCAATCAATAGTTGCCAGTCTTAAGTTGCTGAATTGCTTGAAGAAGCTAGAAATAATCAGTTGAAGTAGAATGGCTTCTGAATTTTGTGGTTCAAGCTTGCTTTTAGCTCTACCTGATGATGTGTTTGCTATTATATCTCGGTCCTTGTCCCCGAGAGATCTGTGTAATCTTAGTCTGTGCTGTCAGAGTTTATGCACTCTTGTGGCCGCTGACAAAGTTTGGCTCACCCAATCTGACATTCTTGGAATTGTGCCTCACCGGGATCTCATTGAGTGGCGAAAAGGTGTATCGTCATACAAGGCACTTTGTCGCTTCCTTGTTAGTATTAAGCCATTAATTGGAATCTGGGCTCACCAAAATCCTGAACTGGGTAATGTAGTGTATGTTATGCCAGGTTTTGTATCCGTTGTTGGGTGCCGGATAATACCACAGGAACTTGGTCCTTTAGGAATTGAGGAGGGTCCCATTCTCTGGGCGCCAGTGTTTGAGATAATAGGTGATCTTGATGGTTCTCTATTGTTTTTCTTGCATGGAAGAGAGAAATCAATTGACTACATGTACCCTGGTTCAGTTAAGCCACTTGAGAGAAATTGCAACATACTTCTGCTTGAGGTTGAGCCTTTGCAACAAAAGAGTGGATCCAAATTACTGCAAAGTAAGAGTTTCGCTTATCTGCCTGACAAGGATCTCTCAAGAAAGATTTCTAGGTCAAACAGTGATGTGTCAAGGTCACAGAGGGTGCTAGAACAATCTGACTCGAAGGTTCCTTTTAGCCGCTTGGCCTTTGGTGACAGAAGAAAATTGATTGAGGTTGTCACAGTTCAGGTTCGTCAAAGAGTACCTGACTCTGCAAATGGGCTTCTGTTTCCTCACTTGAGGAATGATGGAGATATCTTTCAGAAAGATATGGCACTCTTGTTTGAACGGAGATCACTACTTTTGGGAACAAGTAAAATCAATGGTGGATGTGTTGACTGGAAGTTAGTTCCTGAGCTGCCATCTGATCCTGCTCAATCGCATTTGCATCATACTAGAAAGAGCCTCAATCGTTCAAATGGATTGCACGGTAATGTAAATAGGGATGATGATCAAACCCAGTCCATCTCCAAGAAAACTCTTCGTGGATACTTTACCAAGATCTTTTGGAAGTCTCCCTCCCTTTTTGGTAATTATGCACATTCAAGGAGTAGCTCCTCTAGCAGCGAAAATAAGCATGCTCCACTTCATGAATTTTTGAAGTCAGGTGATGCTATAAGATTGACATTACGTGCCTCAACAGCGAGGTTATCTTCTTATCGAGCATGGCCAAATATGCATGACAGTCGTTTTGCCCTATACAAATTACCCATTCGGGTTCCAACTGCCGACCAAGAATATGCTGGTTTGTGGGGAGGAACTTTTGGTTGGCCTCCTGGGAAGCCTACAGAAGACAAGTCTGGAAAAGCCTTGTTCTTTCTTTTGATTTCTTATGAGGAGTCTGAGGGTCAACGGCATCTCATTGCAACCAAAATTTTAGAGGGCACCCACTATGTTCTGCATCCAAATGGCTCAGCAATGTTTATAGTAAATATTGATGAACCTTCAGAGGATCCATTTCCTTGGGATGTGGATGGAGATTCCATTCCTGTGATTGTTAGGCATGCATTTGCTGGGGAGGGTATTGCAAATGGTTATGGATTCAGATATCCTGGCTCAAAGCCTGGCTCCCTCTTTGTTATTGAAAATGGTCTTCTTGCATTTATCTGGAAGGAATCAAGAGCTGTTTTGACCATGCAGAGATTGAACTTGCAAGAGCTTCTAAGGAAAGGTGAACAGGTGCCTGCTTTACCACCAATTGCCAACTTTTCGTACTTGACCAAATCATACTCAAATGTCTTTGCTGGCTTTGCAAATGCTCCAACTTGTTTATCTTCACCAAGGTTTGACTTCTCTAGCTGAGTCCATATATTGCTATTGTATTACTTTGATCCCCAGTTCTCTTTTATTCTTGACTTGAACCTGTATGAATATTTAACTTGATATGTTGTTGGGCGTTCATGGTGGTTTCATATGGACTTGGATCAACTCTTGTTGTAGATTATGAGACAAAGGGCATTTTCCCTTCATCGGTTGTGCCGTTAGATGTCTGTCACCGTTTTTTCCCCCCCCATTTTTCTGCTGTGACAAAACAGTTACCTTTCACCTGTTTTGTGATTGAATTCTTTTCTCCTGCTACCGTACAAAGGTTCTATATAGATAAGTAGATTTCTTTTAATGGATCAGTGATATGGCTTGTGTATATCTGAGATAATACTTTTACATGCTTTCCTCAATCTTCTAAATTGTAATCTAAGAATCTTCAAGCAACACGCTTTTGCGTCTGGTTCAGTTTCCTTCTCGTAAACATCTGTAAACTTTGAGGATTTTGTGGGTATAATCAATCAGATGCTCCCCATCGATTGTCCGTTCTTTAGAAGATGAAGTAGACATTCAGATTTACTATTGATTAATAAAAGTACTGGTTCAGTTTTTGGCTATTATAATATTCTAGACCTAATTAATATTTTCATGATATGTTCCTGTGTTTCCTTTTATTCAGGCAAAGACATCTACAGAATATTTAATATGCAGTAAAAGCACAGGACGATGATTGATGGGCTCTCGGGTTGTATCCGACGGGCTCTCAAGTTGTCTGCGCTTCAGTTACTTATACAAGTGTGGTTCTTCTTGATTGTTGTTGACGGTGAACTTGATAACTCCCATCCATTACGCACATATCATCCCAAAGTGTCTCCAGTTGGCTGCTCCTTCATAAGTCTTCCTCATGCATAACCAAGGTTGAGATCATCTTTAGTATATTCTATACACTACTGAGTTCTCCATTGTTTATATTTTGAATAATGACTTTGAGCAATCAATTCAATTCAAAGCTTGCCAATGGGAGAAATTCATAATATTACATCTTTGATTATGCATTTGGATTGCAGAAGTCGCAAATGGAGTACCCCTTTGTCTTTGATATTTGTTTAATTATCTTTATGTTGCATTACTGGTGATGAGATTATTAGGGTTGGCATTTTTGGTCCAGTCCAGGCCGAATTCAACTGCTAAAAGGTCATTGTTTTGGTGTCACCCAATCTAGACTAGGGTCACATATAGGACAGTTCGGGCTGGACCAGAGGCAGCTCAGGATCGGCCTAGTCAATTGCCAACCCTAAAAATTATGGCATCTCAATCCTTATTTTCTCTAATCACCTAAAACTGCTACTTTTGTGATGTAAAGGTGGTGATTTTTTAAGTTATGTAAATAGAATACCCTTTTGTTTTTGGTATTTGTTTATTTATCTTTACGTTGCTCTACTAGTGATGAGATTATTAGGGTTGGCATCTTTAACTCGGTCTGAATCAAAGGCAATAAATAAAATGACGTCGTTTTGGTGTTTATCCGATGCAAGATTGGGTAGTGTATAAGAGGAGCTTGTAATTAGTAAAACGATCTAATTTTAGTGTTTATACAGTTGGAGTTTGGGCTCCTATATGTCGAATCACATAGAAGTGGCCCGAATCTAATCTAACCCATTACAAATTTTAATTACATAAATTTGATCATTTTTTATTTTATTAAAATTGTATTAAAATATTCACATTATATTTTAATAGATTATATATATGACAAGTAAAATACAATTATTTATATAAAATACAAACAAGATTATATTAATAATATGAGATTTGTAGATTAGTAAAATGTTAAATAAATCACTTAAAACACATAATAATTTATAAATTATTATTTGAATAAGTAATAATGTTGCCGCAATAATTATATTTATTTTTTATTGATAAATTACTAATATTTTTATTTATTGATGAATAGTCTATTTTTAAATATTATTAATAAAAAATAGTAAATGGCGAGGGAACCTCGCATAAAGGGGCATAGTAGGAAAGAAGTCAAATCAGAATCTAACCTCTTTCTACGCAATTCCTGAAACTTTATCAACTCATCGTCCGACGAGAGCGACGACCGCCGCCACCACAATGAGACGGACACCCGCATCGTCCTCCTCCACAACCACAACAATAACCATCGGAAACGAAGCCCAACAACAGCAACCGCAAACCGTAGTTCTGCGATTGAATCGGAGGAAGAAGAAGGTCACGTGGAAGGAGGGAACTGTAGATAACGAGTTTTTGCAGAAGAAAAGCTCCAAGAAGTGCTGCATCTTCCACAAGGAGAAGCCTTTTGACGAGGACGATAGCGATGATGAGCATCATCATCATCATCATCGCGATCATGACGACGCCTGTTCCTCTAAGGACGCGAGCTGTGGACATTGAATCTGACTGCATGTTCCTTTGTCTCTGTACGTGTAGAATATCTTTTCCGAATAATCCTTTGTCTCTATACTTGTAGAATATCTTTTCCCAACAATTTTTATGTGGATTCTGGAAGAATAATTGTTGGGTAGAATTTTATTTTATGTAGAGCTGTTTTGATTGAAATTTTATTTCTTTTTTGGTAATTTGCCATTTAATTCTATGAATATATTATTTTTTCATCAATTAGATAATTTTCTCATCTTAAATCACGTAGATTCCGATTTTGATGATAAGAGAAGTTGTGCAAGATCCCTCCTTCCTCATAATTTATGTCAATGAAGTTTCTGGATCAGCATTGGTCCGTTAACTGTTATATTAGATTGGTTGTATGGTAGAAAACTTGTTGATTTTCTTTTGAGAAGGAGATTCATGTGTTGCATGATTCCATCACCGATTTGGAACAGCTTCCATTCCACTGTTTTATAATGGGTTTGGTTGAATTTAGCTGCCTTGCTTCATATTACAAGGATATGGTACAAAGCTGTTTCCTTTTGACTTGTTTCGCAAAAATGAAGTCTAAGTTGAAGCTAGGAGGCGTCGAAAAGACAGTAAAAACAAGAAAACTAAATGCTTTTTAACTATGGGATATCTACATATGTTCGTGGACACTGAAGGTGCTTTTTGTAGGCGGCTTGTGTATTAACTTAGTAAGATAGTTGAAAACTATGCATTTCCAATACTTGAAAAGATTATACCCTGCACAACGATCATACAATTTAATCTCAATCTTTCTTGGAGATGTGAGAAGATCGGTCTATTTGGTAGCAGTGGACATAGCCTGTTTTCATGTGTTAAAAGGCAAGGCAATTGTCTTAGCTGCTGATTAGAAGTTTAGAACGCAAACAGAAACAAGTGACATTCAGTGTGCCAGATTTTTAGGTGAAATGGAAGTTTGCTTCTGTGCAGTTCTTTGCATGAGTGTAGAAAGGAACAACTTGATGCAGGATTCTTTTGCCACAATACTGTAGTAGCTTTTTGTCCTGTAAAGCTTCTTGCCTGAACAATTCCCTTCCATTTAAATGACAGGCTAAGTGACATTAGAGGAACCTGGGGTTTTAAAGTAGCTGCCTGTAAAAGTTGCAGTTTCATCTTGGCCTGTATTTTTATTTGGTAGGAATTGCATTCTCATTTCTTGAACTTGAAGCATCATAATTCCAAGATAATTTGATCTTTTTTTTTTTTTGAAAAATTAAAATAATTTGATCTTTTGTTGGTCTACTTCAATGGCATTTCCAAAATGAATATAATATATGGAATTGTTCTTTACAGGGTCAGATTAACTTGACAGTTTTCCTAGAGAAAAGGTGCATCCTTCTGTTTCTAAAAGGTATTATTCACTCTCAAGGTCAAGAGCATACATCAGCACTCTCGCAGATCATCATAGGAAGTGAGCAATAGCAGCTTTGCAAGAATAGTTTGTACCATGTGCAGTTCTGGTTGGTTAAACAACCATTTTATAGAGCTCTGTGTTTTAGCCTCAATTAAGTCAAGCTCCAGATCTCTGCTCTTCTACGGTAGAAGTTCTACTAGAGATGAAATAGTCAGTATTTAAACAAAACTTAAGCGGACCATTTGGTCTATTCACTATTTTGTGGTTCAACGAACCTTTTGCAACTTAATGATTTGAAAAGTGATTAGCACTCAACATTCTGTTTTTTTTACATATGTATTTATGCGACTTACCTTGGATACATGTTTAAAGTAGGTTATACATTTCCTTTTTCCTGAAATTGTTGCTCCTGTTCTTCATCAAGTAGGTCGTGTTCTTTTAATTCTCTATAGTCCATCAGATAAATGTCGGATGCTAATTTCTTTTGAACTAAGCTTGGTATAATTATTTGATTAAAACTGAGAACAAACTAATGAAAGATCTAAATAAAGTTGTTGCTCATTGTAAGCTAAATGTTCCTCTTTGAAAAATTGAATGATGGTAAAACTAAGTAGATACAAAATAGAAGGGATTTATTTGTTTCCAACAATTAAAAAAGTGAGAATTGAATAGCAATGGAGCATCTACATTAGAATGTTGCAAAACAACCTTATTTTACACAGAAACTATTGCCCAAAAGAAGCTTATTGGGCTAGTTGGTATCACCAACCAAAATGACTTGTTCATTCTCTTCCTATACAGTAGAGGCAGCAACAAATATCTAAAAGCATCAATAGTATGTGACTTGTTTTGACAAAACTTTTACTTTGAGCTTGTCTATATCAATCAATCTCGCATACAACCAAATTCAATCCCATTATGCATACAATTGGATGAGTTTAATAGTCTTTCAGATAAAAGAATGTGTAGAGAGTCAATGAAGGCCATCGATAACCGAACCTTGAGAATGCTACATTAACAGATTTGCCTAATTATGCAGGCAAGGGTTCCTCCATAACTGCAATTCAAGATAATCAGAGTGTTAGTTTGTTCTCCTTTTAAAAATATCAGAACTATAAAAAAGAAGCATACCTTTCATTTTTGTGGTTACTTCAGCTGAACCAATTTCAGAAACATTTACATTCTTAGCAGCAACTGGTGACTTGGTTGGTACATCAGGAAGGTCCACCTTCTCCTCAAGTACCTCAGAAGAAACTGAGGTAGGCACTTCTGGTAAGTCTTGAAGGATAATCTACAAAAATGAAGTAAATGACATCTAACATTCTTACACTGTTGATATGTAATCAAAATACTGATTTAGTAACTCCAACTAGAACTAGTATTGCATTTGGAAACTTCCAAATGAAACAGAAGTATAATCATACTTGCTAGAAACATGTAAAACATACATACCTGACTTTCTAAGTTCTCAAACTCAGCCAAAATCTCTTCCTCATCTTCTGCTGATAATGTTTCTCCCAAAACGGCATTTATTTCCTGTAACAGATGAAAAGAGCAAAGTTAGAAAAGACAATAGAGACTAAATTATAGACAAATGGAGAAATCAAACTTATTTTTCAACTGATCAAGTTTCCAAAATTTTTTACAAAATTATCACATTGCAGTCTTTTGGAACAATGAACACAAATGAAAGCATATATATTTTCAACAATAGAAAACGTAACGACTTAAATTACTTACGATAATAGAAAATTGCATAATATAAATTGTTTTTAACACGATAGACATATCATTATCACAATTCATCAACATAAGAATATAAAAGATATGGCTTCAAAGTTCAAACTCACATCTTGATATGCTTTAGCTTCAGCAGTGTCATCCATTAGTTTTTGAATATCATCCAAGCTGATCTCACTTTGTAATGCTTTAATTGCATTATTTCCTGCCTTTAAACTCTCAAATACAGCTTTCTGCTTGCTGGCTAGCTCAATATCCGCCAACTGAAACCAGAATTTTAATGTAGTTTCTATAAGTTACAAGCACTAAGGACATCTGAAAATGACCTGGATATAGATATGACTTGAATGGAAATGAGATCTACAAAGAAATTTGCTAGATATTAGGTCCTACACATTTCAATGATGCTAAAAAATCATATGTATAACTTAATTGAACTAGAAAGTGATTATCTTACTTGTTGCTCGACATTAATTAGCCAGGTGTCCACTTGCTTCAATAATTCTTCTTGTGCTTTCTTCTTCTTGAGGACAAACAAGGCCCTATCCTTTCTCTTTTCACGTATCAACTCTCTAACAGCTTGCATCTCTGCTTCAATTACAGCTTCAAGCTGGATGAAGGAAAATAGCCACAACATAGTGATTATTGGAGTTTAAACAAAAGTTACAGGATCTTTCTATACTGATCTGAAGTTCCCTGAACAAGGTGAATATGTTATACTCGATCCAACCAAGGACAGACATTAACTATAAATATCGAACACGGCTGAAAATAATTACAGTAGGGGAATAAGATACAGTAGTCATAGTTCAAGCATGCATGTAGACTTTTACCATTAATACCATCTAGAAAAAGCAAAGAGTCAGACAAGCAAAGTAATAAGAAACAAGTCAAAGGAACCTTTGCAACAAACTCAAGCATCTCCTCGGTCGGATTAAAACCGAACTATCTAGTTACAGACACAAAAAGACTAGTGCAGCCTCTCAAACCTACACTCCCTAAAGCAATTGCTGTACAAAATACAGAATATTTCACACAATAACACGAGCAACAAAATATGGCAGTAGCCCCATATAACAAAGTAAGCTTCCAAGAACCACAAATCCTCCCATAAATGTAGTAAAAGATCATCGATTTCACATATAATTGGTAACAAAATGAATGGAATTGAATAGCTCGAGTCGAAATCAATTCAATTCCAGTTGATACATTCTAAAACAACGATTCGACCCTAATTTGCATGAGTCATCAAAACGCAAAACTTGCAGAACAAGAAACAAGAAAGGTAAAACCTTTCGTTGGTAATCAGCAAGCTTGCGCCTTTGGGTCTTGAGGGAAAGAATGGCTTTATCCACCTCGGTGATCTTGGGTCTCTTCACAAACATATTCCCCATCTTTTCGATAAACCCACAATCACGGTGAAACCAAAAACCCTAAAGGATGATTTTTTGAAGGAATCTAAACGAGGGCTTGCTGCTGATTTTGTCAGAGAAATGGAAATCGGAATCCAAAATTCACCAACACAAAGTCTCTTCGATTTCTTCTGTTGTATGGCGATCGAGTCCACACTCTTTCGTTTTGTTTCGTGAAACTTAAAAACAGAATTTTAAATTTCCTACTTGACTTGTCTGAGTTTTACTTAAAAATGGTAAAATTCTACACTTTTTTTCAATATCTCAAAGTGAAATATACAATTTAAAACGATTCCATGACTATGATTTTATATATTCAGAAATTAATTTTTAAACACAGTATCTATCTTTTTTCTTATGTTAATGGCTTTGCTATTTTTAATTTATATGTAAATTATAAGCATATTTAATTATAAATTATATATTTTAAATAAATTATTTAATAATTCAATATCAATAATTAAAACTCAATTAAAAATAAGTAAACTTGAAAATTCCCAATTTTAACATATTTCTTAAAATTCAATCATCATTTTAAAAATTTACCTAAAATGACATGTTTTGGTTGAATTAGATTGAATTTCCGACTAGACTCTTAAAATTAAACTCAACTTAAAATTCAATCATACTAAAAGCTAATCGAGTTAAGCCTAAATTCTATTATATATTTGATTTAAATTATGTTTGTTAATTTTAGGTTGGTCGGAATAATAACTTTTAAGATATTTTAATCAGATTTTTGAGTTTCTTAAATTTTTAAAATCAAATTTCATACCATACTCTAAAATTTAAACTCAATTTAAAATTTAATTATCATTTAAAAAAGTTTACCTAACATAACATGTTTTGATTGAATTATATTGAATCTTGAGATAGACCCTTAAATTTGAACTCAACTTAAAATTCAATCATACTAAAACTTAATTCGTTATTTTTGGGTCGGATCGGTTTAAGGCCTAACCTTACTGTATGTCTGATCCGAATCATGTTTGTTAATCTTTGGTCGGTCGGAAAAATAAGATAAATACTAAATAATACAACCTTATGCCGCTTTATAATAAATATCAAATACTCTGAGCATGGAGGGACATCGCTCTTGAAAGCTAATAAAGGTCAAGGGGGAAAGCAAAAGGCAGAGACTTGGTAGAGAAAAGGAGGCAAAAATGTCTGGCAAAGGAAAGCGAAGGGACGACGAGGACCTGTGCGCTTCAGATGACAACTCCGAAGGCCACGCACCGCCCAAGAAAGCCCCAAAGACTGCAACTTCCGACGATTCTGACGACATCGTCGTTTGCGAGGTTATACCCTGTTCTTATTTTCAACCGTTTATGTGCTTCCACGTTACTTGGAGTGATAATAACTTTGTTCTGTTGCTGTTGAAAAAAAAAATGGAGTAGATATCGAAGAATAGGAGAGTGACAGTGAGGAACTGGCAAGGAAGGGTGTGGGTCGATATTCGGGAGTTCTATCTCAAAGATGGCAAGCAGTTGCCTGGCAAGAAAGGTCTTTTTCTTTCTCTTTTATTGCATTTCTTCTTTTAAAGGTTTCTGTTTTCTTCGATTTTGTTGAGCTTGGACCTCCTTTTTGTTTGCTTTTATGTCTGCATCTGGGTTTTTTCTTGCTCTTGTTTTTGTTTCTTCTTCTGGGTTTTCTTTTCTTTTCTTTATTTCTTCCTTTCTTGTATCTTTTTTCTGTTTGATAGTGGTTCTTTATGATCTTTGGCTTCGTGGGAGGACATTGTCACTTTTGGACCTTTTTTCTGAAAGGAAATGATGTTTGGAGACATGGGTAGGTTTCAGTGACAATCGAGCTATCACATGGTCTTTGCTAGTAAAGGAAATTTCTTAACATTTTATTGGTTTATACATTGTTTACCTGCAAATTTTTGGTCGATTAAAAGACACAATATAGGGAAGTTACATGTTAGAGGAAACTTTTTAGCTTGAATTACGTTGGTTGTTTCTTGATTTTGTTGCCTGATACTAAAATTTTTTCTTCCACTTCCATTAGTTTTTTGTTCCCAACTTCAATATCTTCTTTCTACCATTTCGGTTTCACTTGCACTTTTGTGATAATATGATGTGGTTACCTAAAATATCCTGCATTCCTTTAGTTTCATTGTAGTTTTCTATTAGTCAATGGTTTTATTGTTAGACTCTAGTTTTGATAATCCTTATAGTGCCTGCGTGATATGCTGTTGAAGTCCTAGACCAAATGTGATTATTCAAAACTTTCACTTAGGTACTTTTGGTGAGAAGTTTACACTGAAAGTTCTTTTACGTTATATAGTTGCAGGAGATGGCTGATGTAATGTTGATGTTTGCAAATGCGTGTTGTGCTTGAGGATATAACAGAATTTCCCCATTCTCTCTCCCAATAACTTCTTTTACATTATATACTTGGAGAAGATGGCTGATGAAATGTTGATGTTAGCTAATGCATGTTGTGCTCGAGGATATGACAGAATTTCCCTATTCTCTCTCCGGATTGGGACATCCTTTATTTCACACAAAGTTCTGATTAAGAAATTGAAACAATTTACAATTTATAGATGAAGCCAGGAGGGCCTATAAGCTTTTGCCCAACCCACCTTTTTTCTTAATCTCTTTTCACAGAGAAGGCTTATGTTTATCACTGTGATTTCAATGTGTTTATGGCTAATAATTCTGGTTCTATACTGTGTAAGAGAGATTTCAAATTGATATTACATGGGGAACAACTGTATGATGACAAAATGGAACATTATGGTTTCCTCATTTTATGTGCTTCACTTTCTTGACTCGGGACGTTTAGCATTCTATTGTCACTGTTTCCACCACCCTCTGTCTGGTTTGTTGAGCAGGTTTCAAAATTTTAACATAAGACTATATGTGTATATCTTCATTATAAGTTAAGCTTTATTACAGTTTTATTCCTTTAAGAATGTCTTAACAAATCATTTGTTGATGTGATATCTGAGATTTTAGTAGTGTTGAAGGAGAGAGAACAGCTTAAATGAACCTTTTTTTTTTCCCCATAATACTTAAGTCTATTATTAAAATTTAACCATATAATGTTCCTGACCTCTGCAAATGCTTGTTTGCTCTTCCAGGTATATCACTAAGTGTGGATCAGGTACATGTTATTAATCTCTCAAACTTAAAAGTGTATGTGTATTTTGCCATTTTTACATTTTGACCTGAATTTGTTCTTGTGTAGTGGAACTTACTTCGAGATCATGCTGAAGAAATTGACAAGGCACTTGCTGATTCTTAACGGTAACTATCTGGGGTGTTAATGATGTAGCTAATGAAATGTAGTCTCCAGTGTTTTAGCATTTTTGGCCTTTATTGCTGGAACCTGGAATGGAATGGTAGTCGGATACTATTTTTTATTGTGTATTGTAGGCTGGACTGGATCTATATATGTAAGCAAACGATGTTACTGCTGGCAGTGTCTACAGGGTTCTAATTTTGTGAGTTGGTATGTAAAGATATGTTGTTAGATGAGGCTGAACCGAGTGTTAGGTTCTCCGTCTTATATTCCCGTTGAGGCCAAATCGCGGCCTTAGACACACCCTCCGAACACAAACGTTCATCATTATTTCTCAAGCAAATTGTCTTAAGGAATTGGTTGGAGCAGTTTGAATTTTGTTTCTCGGGCCTTAACTCACAAGAAGCGATTAATGAACTATGACTGTTTAGATGTTCGAGTCAACAAAAGCCAAAAGCCCCTTGTTCTTGCACAAGAAGTAGCATTCACTTGCACAATGAGCTATGATTGATTTGGAGTCAGAAGACCGATTTGATGAGTTTAAACTTTATCAATATATGTAGTACACAACTAAATCTCAATGAAACTCCATAGCAGTAACGTCAATGCAATTATTTACAAAGAATATCCATCAGTTTCTGATTTATATCCAGTAGCATTAACAAATTGTTCATATCAGAAGTGAACTAAGCGCCTGTTATCTTCAACGTGCACTCCCCTGTCTGAATTCCCCAGAACCCACTTCAAAAAAGTAAGGAAAGAATATAAAAGAGACAGTTCATGTTCATGAGACAACTGTATTTACAAGGTTGTTTAAATAGTAAGTGAAGAGGATGATATTTTAAGAAAGTTGCAGATTGACTCATGATCTTGTCTTCTGATGACCTTCCAGGGGCAAAAGAACAAATCAGTTTGTTACAATATGAGACCGCCAAGATGATTTTTGCATTATGTAGTGCAGCTCTAATCCAATTGCATCACAAAGCAGGGATGCTGAGAGATCCCATGTGAAGCACTCTAGGCAATATCTGTCAGATACAGAGACATAATGGATCAAACCAGGGCATCAAATTCTGAAAGGTATTACTTACAAGCCAGAATCATTATCCCAAACTTTACCTCACCCAATCGAGCATTAATCTTCAATGGGACAAAGTCATCGGCCCTTGTTGCACCTAAATTTACAATTGCAGTCACAGCGCCTGCCTCGTGAGCAGCTCTGAGATGTTCAGTTTCAAGTCCTATTAGTGGAAGAGCCAAACGACTTGAAAACTAGATGCATTTGTTACAATTTTCCCGGATAAAGTAAGAAAAAAATAGATACAACACGATATTTCTAAGATTATTTGAAATGATATCTGCACTTAATCAAATTGTTGTATCTGAAGCTGATCTTACACTTTGTGAACGTAGATCTAATAAAGATATATTGGTAGTGTCCAGTGTGAATATTTTGAACATGAAAAGCTTTGCTGTAAAAGATGGTTGCAAACTTGATTGGAAGAGAAATATTGGGAATGTTAGGACTGAAATGAGTGAGAGTGGGGGTACTTAAGGAAGAGGAGTGAATAACAGAAACAGACCTAGGATATGGAGAGTATCCTAGTTAATAGCTGAGTTGGCTTTTGGGTGGAATTGTAATAGAATATGCCTCAGGAGGTAGTTTTGAGGCAGGAGGGAGAGTGTGAGGAGGGCATTCGGGAATTAAGCAAATAATATTCTAGACAGAAAGAATCTTCATCTTTCTGAGGAGCATTTCAGCTCTGGGAGGGGTGTTTTCCTTAAGATCACCCTTGTAATAGCTATATACTGTTTTTCCTATTCAATAATACGTAAAATCTCTAGCATCTAAAGCTAGAGCTATCAGGGAACCATCCGCATGGAAATGATAATACTATTTTTTTTTCTCAGCAATCAGAAAGATGATGTTACTAGTATTAAAATCTTGTATCTGTGCAATCAAGGAGTGATGAATTTAAAAAAAATCTACCTGATAAGTCGGTAAGCAGACATGGTCATCAGAGATGATCCTAGCACAAGAAAAGCATCACATCCTTTCGCAGCTTCAACTGCCATGTCTGCTCGATCCTTTGGAACGTTATCACCGAAGAAGACGACCTTCAATAGATCATGTTAAAAGTAATATCATTAGAAATCTATCAGAAAAACAGACAACCACCAAGTTCCAGAAACTTGAAGGTTTTCTTCACTGTGTTTGATAAAGTTGAATTACAAAATAATTATAAAATGATTAGTGAATTCTCAGCTGCCTAATATTTGAACTAGTCAAAAAAAGCCAAGAGTAACATAAAGCCAAGAGTAACATGTACCCTATCTGTATTCCTAGTCAGTGTCATCATTAGTTACTGACACGAAGAAGTAGCAATAACAATTTGATCTTGGTTTAAGTCCATAAAACACAAAGAAACACCCAAAAACCTGACAAGGTAACGAAGATATTACATCAGGTTTGAGCACTCCATTGCATTTTGGGCATGTAGGTATGCAAAAATCCTCGTCCCAGAATTTTTCGTCAATCTCGATATCGCCATCAGGTCGTTGTTTCATGCCAAAGCTCTTATCTGATCCAGGACTGCCATAATCTAAACTTTCAATTGCGGCAGCCCACTGCAATTGAAAACCAATTTTCTCAACAAGCCTTTGCCAAAGGTCTAATTAACTGACATGGGATGTGCCGGATAAGAAAATTCAGGTACTTAGTTTGTAAGAAATTGAATGTTAATTGACCAACCTTTGGATTAAGGACCTTCAATTGATCCTGGAATAAATTCCGACAAAATGAGTAACTGCAATCAATACAAATGACAATATACACAGTCCCGTGTAATTCCAGAGGATCGCTTCCAGCACGATGATGTAATCTGAAATAGGATGTAGGTCAAACTATGCTGATGGACCTCAGTAGCCACCAAATTTCCGATACAAAGGAGAAACAGCTAGTTACCGATCAACATTCTGTGTAACCATAAAATTAATCCGACCAGCTTTTTCAAGGGAAGCTAAAGCAAAATGAGCTGCACCAGGCTGAGCTGCAATAAACCGTCTCCATCCAGCATAACTCCTTGCCCAATACCTCCTGCGAGTGCGAATTGAACGGAGAAACTCCTGTTTGTGGCGGTTTCAATAAAATCAAAGCTTTAGAACAATAAGTTTCTATTTATCTTTTTTTACTTTTCATTGCAAGAGAAATAATTAAAAAGTACTGAAAGTCAACAAATAAGTTGAATTGACAAGCATTGTGAACAACTATTTGTGTTAGTCAAATAATAGAAAAGATAAAGAAACAAATAATAGAAAGGATAAAATCAGAAATTCCCATTTAACATGATTTCCTCTCCAAGTACTTAGAACTTCGGTAAATCAAACTGCACTGATCACAGATTGTAGAAACACTTACGTCTCGTATTTCCATTTCCTTCCATCATCTAAAACATTTAGCAAAACAACATTTAGATTATATTATCTGCTGCCTATAATACATGATATTTCCTTCCTCAGCCAGTAAGTTTGTCCAACAATGTCCCTGTTTTAGCCCCCTTTTATAGTGAATTAGCATAATTTAAGCTTCAAATGATAGAGAAAGAACTAGAAATAGTGTCACATGCCTTCAGATCACCTGATGGGTAATTGGCCGGAAACCAGTGCTGTACGCTCCATTTGGGCTATGAAAAAGGTAGAATACACACGAAGTCAATGTCACAAATGTAAAGAAAGAAAGAGAAAAAAAACTACCTAGCAACGATAAAGTTGCGGCCATAACACAAACTTGAAATGCAGTACTAAAGACAATTAGTTTGAGTAGCAAGACTAATGCGGTAATGCTAGTTTATTAATTGGAGGAATCAGTTGTTTCCATTATTATGATCTTATTCTCCCTATTAGCTATTTTGGTCTTACACACCAAAACTACTTGGTGGCTCCTCTTTTTTTCATGTATATGGTACCAATCAGAATGATCCTCAAAATTTTTCAGCAGTCAAGAAGAAAACATTAACAGCTAACAAATTATCAAATAAGCACATGTCAACCTTATTAAGTCCTAGTACTTCTACTTCAATCATCATGATGATGCACCAAAACTTCTCACCGATGATTATGACGGTGTCTCTACTGTCATTGACTATTGATCTATCAAACTCATAAGGAAAAAATTATATTCTGTTCCAAACATAACAGCTTCTGTCTTAAATTATCTTCTAGGCAGTATGGGATTCTTCAGAAGCCCTTAATCTGCCCTTTCAGGAATCTACAAAATATGAACTCGGGTAGGTTGCCTAACTCGTTTCCCTAAAAAGTAGCAGCATTGGTAACTATATAAAAGCTAAGCAGAACAGCAAGAAGCATTCAATCATGAATTTATATCTTCATCAAGTTGTTTAATATAGCAGATACGATGAAGAACCTTCTATAATCAGGAATTCCACACTCCGTACTTATTCCAGCTCCAGTCAGTACCACGAGTCTAGTGCTGTAGAAAGATACACACGGTCATGACATATAGAATATATTGGCACTTGGCAGCAAAGAAAATTCCAACAATCTAATAGAGACCCATTATTAAAGCCAACATATGTGAAGCCCAAAATATGGAAAGTGTATGAGCGTAAGAATAAGAAGGGTAAAGAGGGGATATGAGAGTAGTAGAGTGGCCGAGTTGGAGTTAGTTACGGGGGAGAGAATAAGTAGGGTGAGGAATAGAGAGAGTGGCAGGCTGGATATAGTTTTTCTGTTATAACAGTGAGATATTCTCTCTGTAGAGAAGCGATAGCTCTGGACCTTCTTTGCAAGGATTGTTGATTCTTTTCCTTTCTGATAATCAAACCTATTTTTCTATCTGTTTTCTTTTGGGAATCCATCAATTGGTCCGACCTGCCGGATTCTAATCAATGCCCCCAAAAATGACAGACGGGATGGATTTATTGGAAACTCGAGTTGCAGCCTTGGAGGATTCTGTTAAATCTTCATTGGAAGATTTCAAACAATCCTTGTTGCTGGAAATTAGCAAGAGGCTTGGGCGAGAGACTGGCGGAAGTTCTGGAGGTGGTGGTGGTCTCCATTCCGGAGGGAGTAGAGGTACTTTTGAAGAAGGCGGTTCCTCCAAAAAGTTTGGGGATAACTTCGAGGAATACTGTATGGCAGTAAAGAAGATAGAGCTGCCGCTATTTAATGGAGAAGACCCTGTGGGTTGGATTACTCGAGCAGAAACTTATTTTGAAGTCCAAAACATTGCCGATGATATCAAAGTGAAATTAGCTAAGCTTAGCATGGAAGGCTCAACGATTCACTGGTTCAATTTGTTGTGTGAAACTGAGAATCATCTTACCTGGTTCCGGTTGAAACAAGCATTAATTGAGAGATACAATGGTCGTCGGTATGTCAACCCATTTGAAGAGCTTTCTGATTTGCGGCAAACTGGGAGTGTAGAGGAGTATATCGCAGATTTTGAACTGATCTCCTCACAAGTTAACCGA
>JAOQMM010000173.1:335633-347765 GCA_027563515.1 Erythroxylum platyclados | reverse complement strand
TGGTAATGTGTACAACTGTGTATATATACACTAATAAGTTTATACCCCTATATATGTACATAGTGTATGTAGATGACTCGGCAGACTCTGTTTCACAAAGTGACCATCGGTGCCCTTCCCTCCCCTCTGACACGGACACATATACTCCTGAAAATAGGATAACTGACTGCTACCACCTCATCAGGTAATGACAGCAATGTATAATGACAGCAGTGGTACTGGAATACAAAACAATATAGCCAACACAACTCGTTTTGCTGGTGATCATGTCTTTGGGCTAGGTCCTGGATATTTCTTCTTTCTGCTCTGATATACAAATTGCACTAGAGGTCTATCAAACTGTTTCTAGTTATAAGTTGATTGAGAGATGTAACTCAGGATTGTAGAATACAGAACCAGCAAATAAAACAACGTTTTTGGTTTTCATTTATCTATATTCCTAAAACATTAAGCCAATGGTTTAAGACCATCAGCAAATTCTTAACTTAATATCTAGGGTCCAACACTTCAGCACAATAAAATAACTACAGACATTATGCATCCAAAGTCCTAAAGCATATGTGTGCAATCATACTCTTATATCAAGGAGCACGTGTCCATACTGGATCCATATCATTCAACAACCATTAACATCAACATCAAGTAAATCTAGAATCTCCAATAGAATATTGAATTTTTTTTGGCATATAGAAGATCCAATTAGGTACATTAGATGTGCGAAGAAAATGACGAAGCCAGCTAATTACTGAACTCATCAATGCATTATCTTAACTTCCTAGCAATGGATGACAACGATATGGCAATTGCTGGGATAATTTATCATGTTTGTTACAAGCCAAAACACATTCAAACAATGTTATAATCTACTTACAAGTCCAAGCACTGACTGAACTTTGTTTAAATGTATACGTAGCTACCTTAACAAATTGGGTTTACTTTAGATAAAACCTACACAAGAGTAAGTTTTTTTTTCCTAATCAGAACTAAAGCACATAAACAGCCCCAAACCACCATGCAGGTATACACAATTTTGTTACAGGTTCCCCAAGACTATCAAATTAGAAGCTAAAAAAAGGAATAGTAAATCCAAGTACAAGCCAGAAACATATGAAACGCTAGCAGAAGAAGTTCAAGAAAAAAGGAAAGAAAAGCACAAAATATGCATCAACGTAGACTATTATAAGGGAAGCAAAGAAAAAGTGGTAAAAACTAGCCAATACCCGAATAACCAAGGTTCTCGTCTCTTTGTGTCCAGGTGGGCATGAGCCCTAAAGAACGGATAATAAGCACCAAGTTGGTACCAGCGAACTAACAACTCAGGCTCTGGATTACCAAAAAATCCACCAACATCCGCACCTAAAAAAACAGAGGAAGAGAAATGCCTTTGTATAAGGAACAAATAATAATTATCAGGATAAAAAGAAAGTATAGTTGATTGACACAACAAAGGCATTGTCCATACCAACAAATGAGATTCCGGTGAGTCCAAGGGCCAAAATCATTGGAACTGAAACCTTAAGGTGAGCCCAATCTGCTGTGTTGTCTCCTGTCCAAACAGCTCCATACCTTTGAGTTCCAGCGAAGAATGCTCTTGACAGAACAAATGGTCTGTCTCTCCCATTCTCTCGTCTCAGTAGGCCATCAGATGTTGCCATGTGGAAGTAGTAACCATAAGAATTATGTAACTCCCGATGCTCTACGCCTCCATAATGTAAAGCATCTCTTGGCATTGACACCTGGTGATAATAGCCAGTTATTTCTTCCAGTGCTAATCTATCTTTTTCTTCAAGTCAAAACTTCATAAAAAGCACAACAACTTCAAGCTTTATGTACCTAGGATACTGCGCATGGGGGAAAGCAGGAAAAAAAAACTAATGGAAGACAAAGAAATAAAGAGTGTGACTAAATAACCAGCATACCTCTGGACCATTGAACACAGATGGCTCATTCATGTCATTCCAAATATGTAATATAGGAGTTGATCCAAGATAGTTATCGTAAGAGAACCTGTCTGACCACCAAGACCTGATCTCACGACTTAACATGTCCAAGTATGAAGAAGAACCAGGCCAGCACCACCCGTCATAGTCCTTCCCACTAGCATCCTTCACGTAATACCCCTTCTTTGAAGCCTCCTTATGCAATATGAACGACTCATCCCTCTTCACATGTGGATCCACGATGGTCACCATGTGCCTTCCCTTATCAGCCAGCTTCTTTTGCATTTCCTCTGGATGTGGGAACGAAACAGAATCCCAAGTAAAATACTTTTTACCATCAGTGTGCTCAATATCAAGCCATAGAACATCATATGGAATATCAAACTCATCAAACTTAGAATCCACATGCTCCACATCCTCTTCATCCCTATAGTTCCACCTACATTGATGATAAGCCGTTGCAAAAAGCTGAGGCATTGCCGGTTTCCCAGTAACACTTGTATATTGACTAACAACATCTTTTGGACCAGGACCTACGAAGAAGAAAGCATCAACAATCCCAGCCTCACTCATCCAAAAAGTATCAATCCTATTCTCTACAGGAAGGGAAAGCCCATATTCTGAATCCCACCCATTACCCAACACATCAATCTGCATTTCAGCCGCATTTAACCAAAAGAATCCACAACTTTTTCCACTCTTTCCATGAGATATCATCAATGGTATGGTCCCGTAAAGACCAAATGGTGATTCATGCAAGTACTCAAAAACATCCAAATTAAACAGTCTGTAAGGTTCAGAGTGACCAATTCCAGGTCCTCTAGTTGGATTCAATGCAACACTAGTAGCATGTTCTGGTATACCTGAAACGAAATCAGCCCCATAAAACGACAAGTCAAAGCTGATAGATTGAGGCCCATAAGGTCTCGTATCAGTATGACCCCTAAATCTCTCCTCCCAATCATCACCTTCTTTTTTGGCTCTCAACTGCTCAAAATCAAATAATTGATGAGAATTCAACGAAATTATCCTCACATTACTCGATTTCTCGCGGACATAAACCTCGAACGGATCGTGACGGAGCACCACCTCGTATCCGTCACATAAGTACACAACCGAGGAAGGCGTCCCATCCCCGTCGATCGTCTCCGTCCAAACCCTCTGAATCCAAACCTTTTTCTCATCGAACTCTGAGACTATTACATCAGGTACCTCGAACCGCTTCTTACGAGGGTGCAACAAAGGGTCTTCATCGATTTTGAGCCGCAAGATTCCATCTTGATAGGTCGAGAGTGTGAGAATCAACGGATTGGATTGATCCTCATGACCGGGCTCGGGAAGGGTTCGGGGGACGAGTTTGGCAGTGAGGTGGCCGTCGGAAACGGCGACGTCGCGGACAACGACGGAACAGACGCCGGGCTTGTGAGAGCGGGCGCGTTTACAGAAAGGAGTTTGGTCGCAGTTGCGGAACTCATCTTTCTTCCAGGAAAATGCTGTTTGGGAGGCAAGAAAATGGAGGAGAAGAAGTGAGATGAGGAGTCTTGTGATCAGAGGTTTCATATTTTTCCCTCTCACGAGAACAGTAATCGCTGAGGCCGTTTAAACCAGAGTGAGTGGTACATGCAAATCGGGTTAGGTATAAGCGGGTCGATTAGATTGGCTCCATTTATCTATTTTCTTTGCATTGAAATTATTTAAAAAAATCCTAATTTACATTCCATTTCTTATTACATTAATTGAAAGACTATAAAAAATTATTCAATTAAAATTGAAAATTTTTAATTTTTAATTATGACTAAAGTTATTATAGTTATTTAGTTTTAAAATAATTTTTAATTACATTTCTAATATATGGTAATAATTAGTTTCAATAATAAATATAAAATGTCTATACAATATAATAAATTGAATATATTAAAATTCAATTTTTTAAAATTATTCTAATTTTTATAAAATTAAACTCAAACTAAATTTAAGTTTGTTCGAAACAATTTTGAATTCATTAATGGAACAAACTTTAAATTCAATGAAATAACTTATATTCAAATTTGATCATACCAAATTTAATATTAAAATCGAACTTATAAAATTAAAATAGGAACTTTTTCTATTTTTACTTAAAAATTAAAACAAATCCTTTAAAATAAATTCAAACTTGTTAATTGAGCAAAATTTAAACTCAATGATATAACCTAAACTCAGATTAAAAAAAATATAACATTGAAAACGAACTACTCTAATTCAAATCCAAACTATTTTTCCATCTCTACTTCCAATATTTAAAAGCTAAAACAAACCCTCCAAAACAAAGTTCAAACTTGTTAATTGAGCAAAATGATATGACCTAAACTCATATTCAAACTCGATCAAACCAAACTTAACATTGAAACGGAACTTATCTAATTCAACTCCAAAGTCTTTTCCCATCTCTACTTTCAATATTTAAAAACTAAACAACCCCTCCAAAACATAAGCATGTGAAATCATCATTATCAACCCTGAAACGTTTTAGAAATCGAATCTCTACATATAATAATATATTCATATAGAATCTGATCTTCACTTACCGCCATCTAAATTTCATGTTAGAGAATGAAGAGTGCATGAGAAAATGAACCTAAATCCAGTAGATATAAACAAAACTGCATTCATATCCAATAACTTGTAGGAAATCTCCAACCTGGTTGAGCAAAATATGAAGAGTAATCTTTAAGAAAAGATGGAACTTACACATATGATAGAAAATGCAAGAAAATCTTGCTTGGCCTTGCCTAAGCTCAAAAAGAAAATCAATTAGCCATAGGACTCAGATAGAAAGAATGCACTTTTTTCATCTCTATACAAAGAAAAAAAATACTTTTATATGTTTTCTTTTTTTCTTACCTCATTTAAGCTGATAGACATATAACAACAAAGTTGAGTTAATGCTTCAGGTTTCATTAATCAACAAGACTTCTATGCTAATCGTTGTTCATTCTTAGATTCGATCGTAGTAACAAAATCACGGCAGAAGGCTCCCTGCCTAATTTGAACAATCTTCGGTTTCATTGTTGCTGTCCCTCTCGGTCTGTACTTCAAACTCTGCCCAAGAAACATCTCCAGATGTTGAGAGAGCCCTTAATAATCAGTTTTTATACCCTAACATGCTTTGCTTAAAGAAATCGGCACGGTTTCACAGACTTGAGCGCTTCAAACAAACCAGCACACCAATGCCTGTTACAGCAACCACACCCACGATAATACTATAGTGGAAAGACGACCATCCACTCTTCTGGATCGTAGTTGTAGTCGGTTCTGAAGTTTCTTCCTTGCTTAAATCAGTAAAATCCAGATGCAATCTTAAAACCTGGGAGAGTGCGGGAGAGACCGAGTCATATAAAGCAATGAATGAAGTTTAATAAAAAATTCTTTAAATTTGAATATTACTAAAACTTTGGTTTTTGCTTCAGCTCAGATACAACCGTAGTATATCACAAAAGGCACAAAGATACCGCAGGAACTTTGTTACCTTCAGTCCAGCAGATCTGGCATGATTAACGGCACTGATGAGATCTCCATCAGTTGCAAGCAAAACTTTGTCACCTTCATCATCTTCATACTACAAAAGGGATTTTAAATAAGGAAAACTTTATGACTAGGAATTCAGAAAGGATTTGGAAAGTATTTGGATAAAAGAGTTATGTTATTACTATCTTACCAAAAGCTGAAGACGATCTCGATCATTGCCAGCACCAATCCTTTGCAAGACCTCGGATGCAAGCTCATTTAAAGTTTCTGGGCCTGAAACAAATAGAAGGCACAATGAATATGTCAAACTAAGTTGGATTGAATTACTTCTCTCACAAACATTCTTTGAAGCTTGAGGTGAATATGCATCCAGGTTGATGGTTTATTTTCCTATCATTCATCCTTTGTTCCATGAACACCTCAATTTTTTAATTTGTACACAACAATCATGCGCCTCATATCCATATTTAGGTTAACATACAAATAGAGGAACTTGTACAGCATATACTATGATCGACATTGCAATGAATCAACACTTACTGCAATTGAATCGATGTACTCGGCCCTTTGGATCCTCAAATTTGAAAGTGAATGAATTTCCCAGACCAAGGGATGGATATTGGAACTTTCCCGTTTCAGTTGCATCTGAGGTCATCAATGCTGACATTTCACTGATAGAAGCATTTTACAGTGTTATTGACAAAAGTAACCATATCACAAGAAAAGTATCACAGCATGCAGAAGCTAATGACCTTTGAGTGTCATAATCCTCTGGTGGTTCTAAAGCAAGAGCAGAATCCCAAAACTTTTGCATCATCGTGTTTGCAACATCATTAACTGCTCCAGAGCTACCTTCAACCTAGTAAAAGTACAAATGTGCATCCAATTTTTGGACAGCATTAGCATAAAAACTAAAACAGCACTCACAAATTATCTTAGCACTGAACTTATCAACATGTTGCCCTATAACGACTTTATGGGGGAAAAGAGTTGCATAACACAAGCATGAATGCACTGGTGTAGTTCAGTTTGAAATATACTCCTAGATGAAAATCCACAAATACAAACTTAATCCCAAAGCAGGGACCAATAAAGTTTGATAAGATTTTCATAGGATCAAAATGAAACTCATCCCTTGTCAATCGGAAGTTCATTTATTTTTAAAAATAATTTAATCTATGTTCCACATGGCATGCTTCATATTGCCATGCCTTTAATAAGACCATTTGACAGAAACGAGGACTAGATAGTTGTACAAGAGCCTCCTGAAGTGGCACACATATCTAGCACAAGAAAAGAAAAAGGTTCACAAGCTTGAAAGGAAGCATAATTGCAAATATAGCAGGTTAGTAGACACTTCATTGATCTTTCTTTTTATATTTCCTTCCCATTACACGATTCTATTACAAAATGTTGCACGCATAGCACAGGGTGTAAGAGTAAGAAGAGAGCTTACCATTGAAATTGCAGCATGAGTTAGCTGAAGCACATCTATACATGCAACCACTAATCCTTCTACACAAGAGAGTCAATAGATTGGCATCATATGCAGTTTAATAAGTTAGCTGATATTTAAATTTTCATTCCATGACTCAAAAGAAGTAGGCAAACCTTTATCCATTACAGGAAGATGCAAAAACTTCCCATCATGCATTACATGCAATGCATCTAGGATTGAAGTCTCCAATGTTGCATATTCAGGGTTTGGTGTCATCACCTTTAGCAATGAAAAAGGGGAAAATCATAAAAATATCAAGAGAATGCACAACCTTGCCGTCATATGCTTAATTTATTTAAAGGTTATCACTGAATTGTAGGGTTAAAATTCACTCCAAGTAAAATGCTGAGTATCATAATTAAAATAAAAATTATTTATATTTTGCATTGACTAACTCATGGAGTTTGAAAATGCACGGAAACAAGTAAAAGAAGTAAACGGAACCTTTTCCACTAGAGTCAATTCAGGAGAAAGATTTTGTGCAACAACGCGCATTAGAATATCCTTTGAACTGCAAGTGAGGAGCATCAACTGATAAAAGAACACCACAAATATACATAAAAACAACACCAATATACTTCCAAAACAGCATCCATTCAAAAAATTAATCTTGGGGAATATTGAGCAAATAAGATTCAGTTTAGAAGTGTTACGTCAGTATTCCCAGGATTTTGTGCCCAGTAATAACAATGACTGAGCTAACCCGCAATTCCCTCATCTTTTTTGCTGCAACATAGACTGGATCTGATGGTGAAGCAACCGCAACCCTGTGAACATGTAAAGCTACAGAAATTGGTACATGAAAACCCTCCTCTATGTCTAAATTAAGTGATTAAATGGACCAAAAGACAAATTAGCATTAAGAGTTACTTTGTTTGTTCACCAACAATAGTTGCCAGTGAAGGCTTGAACATCCGCTCCCTCAAAGTTTCTAGGAAATTATATGGAGCTGAAATACAAGATAAAAAGCACATAGCGAATACTATCAAATTTATATCCAAGAAACACATATACCAATTCTGCAAGTGCTGAAGGGGTGAGATAATCAAAGAAGAAGTCATATAAATAACACAAGAAATTCAAGAATTCATTCCCAATCAAATTTCCCATGGTTCCAATATGTGACCAGAAGTTCATATAACAAAAGCACCTATATTCTCCAAGCCCATGAACATGGCTAAAATTAAACACCTATATTTCAATTTTCAAATTCTCATAATTTCATGATCACATTGATATGCATGATTCATTTTGAACAAATAAACTAAAATTATCAAAAACTTGCTCTTGCTTTTAGGCATGCAAATCAAAAAACATAATAGAAGGACAGAAAATTTGCTCTTGCTTAAAGTGATTAAATAGTTTAAGTGAAGTAGTTGCAAAATTCCATAAAAAATAGTACAAAAGGACAAGCAATATCATAAGATGTGAAGAGACAAGAACCTGAAAGTACCATCCAAGGAAAAGTACAAGAGAAACTAACATGACATGTTGCTTCCCCAATGGCGTTCAGCTCCTTCAACAGCAGCTGCAATGGCACTTCCTTGCTCAGCAACTTTTTCCATTCTTGATATAGCATCATAGAGGCACTTGGTAATATCCAGCAATGCGATAACTTCACCATTCTCCACAACTGGGAGGTGCCTAAATTTTCCTGTTGCCAGGACAAAGCACACAAAGATGCCACTGAATTATTACATTTTTCTGATCAAATCAAAATAAACCACCATGAATTCAAAAATGGTACTCATTTATGCCATAAAATTAAACAGCGGCAGCTAGAATCCAACCCTGGACCATCTTCTGGAGCGCTTCTATGGCTAACGCATCTGAGTTGACAAAAATTGGATTCCTTGTCATTATTTTGGAAACCACCGTCTGTTCAGGCCTCAATCCCTCTGCAATGACTCTAGCAGCAATGTCCTATTTCCAGATTCCAAAATGGTAGAGCCAGAGAATAACATACTTGGAATCATAAAGGAAGCATAAGTACAAAGAACAATAAGAATAATCCACTATGAACCTTATCAGTAGCAATCCCAGAGAGCAAAGCATTGGCATCAGTCAACAAAACTGCGTCCACGCGACGAGCTGCCATTCTCCGGCAAGCATCTGACACGGTGGTCCCTTCCGGAATTGTCAACGCTTTTGACAACTTCAATTTCTTCACTGTCCTCTCACCAGACCTAAACGCATTTCCAGCATGACATCACGTTCTCTAAACAATGATAATCAAAAGCTCACACCGAAACCATAAACTACGAATCAAACAGACCCAATTCCCCATAAACACGTATAAACTGCAACAAATCGCTAAAGAAAAAAGGAAGAAACCTACGATTGAGACGGCGGAGACGACGGCTTCGAGGAGGTTCCGTGGCTGGGACCGTTCTCCGTCCCCGTAAGCGACGAAGACGACTTTTTGGACCCCGACGTCCCTCGTTTCAAGCTGTTTCGTTTGGGAGGCGGAGGAGGAGCCATCTGGCTGCTCATCTTCCCAAACTTCCTCGAGCCAAATCCAATCCAAACAACAAATTAGGGTTCTATCAATCAGAATCGAAACCAATTCGATCGAAACAATTGAGGTGACTCCAGAATTCGTGGAGAAGAAAGGGCGAGAGAGATTAGGGTTTGAAAATGAAATGTGTGTTCATTTATTTTCCCACCTCAGCTTACTAATTCAAAATCCGAATAAGATTTATTAGTTATATAATTTCTCGATAATTTTGCATCCTTTTTTTGTGAAGGAGAATAGCACATGGCGCGTGACTTCTACGTGAAGAACTGCAGTGACAGTTCTCCAAGTGTTTTATTATCACTCTTAATTTTTAATTTATTTTATTTTATCTTTATAAATTGGTCTAATTAAAGGTAAGATTGCGTATTATTGGATTCTCTAAATCTTGTCTATCAACAAAATTTTTACTGAATCATTATTATTGTAGTCGTCATTTTATAAGTGGATCAAATTTACTTAGAAAAAACAACAAATCGGGTCAAATAAAGGCCTTTGTTAGTTTAATCTAACCCAATCTGGTAAGTGTTAACGTCTGAATTAAATGTGACTTAAAACTCAATCGAAAAAACTTCATTTTAGAGCAAGTTTCAAACTTATGTGATTTTATTCTTAAAGTTACAAATACTTAAAATCAAAATAACATTGTTTTAAGAAGTTTTCTCGAAATTACATTAAAACAACAAATCGAGTCAAATAAAGTTCTTTGTTAGTTTGATCTGACCCAATCTCGTAAGTGTTAACATGTGAATTAAATCTGACCTAAAACTCAATCGAAAAAACTTCATTTTAGAGCAAGTTTCAAATTGATGTGATTTTATTCTTAAAGTTACATATACTTAAGATCAAAATGACATTGTTTTAAGAGTGCATGTTTGTGCCTTTTAAGCTTAGTTCTAGGTTGGTCTCCAAAGTTCAACCTGACCCAAAATTTAATTAAACTGGACTTAACTCGTTAATTTTAAATTAAATGATTTCAAGTTAATCTCCAAGGCTAAACTCAACCTACAGTTCAATTAAACCGAAACTAACTCGTTGACTTTACATTGAACAAAATCAAACTCAAGCTTAGGTATCATCCTTAATCTAAAATATATATGAGCCGAGTTGGACAAGTCCCTCAAACTCAAATCTACAGTAAATTTAGTTAATTTAATCAAATCAAGTCAAGTATAATTTATTAACTTTACTAATTTATGATTTTATTTTAGTTTACTTTTACTTGACTTAATTTTAATTTCCATTTGTAGGGGTGGATGATTTGTAAATATTTATTATTGAATGTAAAAAAGATATATCATTGTATGACCAATCCTTCAAACTCAAATTTCCCATAAATTTATTCAATTCAATTGAAACAAATCGGATCTAATTTATGAATTTATTTTATTTTATTTTTACCTTACTTAATTTTAATTTCATTTGTAAGAATGGATGATTTGTAAATATTTATTATTGAATGTAAAAAAGATATATCATTGTATGAGCCGAATTGGACAGATCCCTCAGACTCAAAGTTGCCATAAATATATTCAATTCAATAATCGAGTCTAATTTATTAACTTTACTGATTTATGAATTTATTTTATTTTATTTTTACCTTAATTTTAATTTCATTTGTAGGGGGTGGATGATTTGTAAATATTAATTATTAAATGTAAAAAAAGAGATATAATTGTACTTTGGCTACCCTTTGTGATGTTTAAAGTTGATATAAATTGAAATTTAAGTAACTGTGTTCTTATTTTCAATTTTGTATATTTACACAAACAAATAATTAATGTTATATTTTTTTAATAAAAACATTTCCACATTTAAATCAATAATTAAAAAGCATGTAAACAATTTTTTCAAACAAATTAATGATAACCAGACAAATACTTATTTTGGATGTCTTCTCTTAGGGCATCTCCAACCCATTCCTCTAAAATGGAGTATCCTCTATTTTGGAGATGCTACAGTACTTTTCACTCTAATCCACAATCCCATTTTTCACACCAAAAAAGAATGTTCTCAGTATATTATTTTTTACCTTTCATTTCTATTATTAAAATTACTTTATAAAATTAACTCAATTTTATTTTATCGTATACATTCTTATTCACAATATTATTGTTGTTATGTTTTTATGTTAATCAATAATAAATAATAAAATTTTAATTAAACTATAATTTGTTATCTGATAATACTAAATAAGATAATATATGAGATATATTGCACTATTTTATATTATTTAAATATAAATGATAATATAATAATATCAAATATCAAATATCAAATTTTATTGAATATCATAAATCAAAAACAATTTGACATGAAAAATTAGATTCTATATTAGTAGTTAATTATAGTTTGCTTGTATTTTTTAATTTAGTTTTACTGCTTGACTTTTAATATTTATGTATGTATGTTTTAATTTAGTTTATCTTTTTTTTAATTTTTTTATGCTATTCGGCTATTAATATCAATGTATTTATGGTTTAATTATTTGATGTTTTCTAACAGATATTTTTAAAATTATTTATTTAAAATATTTATTTTTAAGTAAATAAATATAAAGTTATAAACATATAATGAAAATATTTATAAACATGAGACTAAACTTTAAAATTATTATAAAATTATAATTACTTAAATAAACATATAATGAAAATATTGGAATATTGTTTAAA
>JAOQMM010000173.1:313172-324464 GCA_027563515.1 Erythroxylum platyclados | reverse complement strand
ATTTAAATATAATAAATGATAATATAATAATATCAAATATCAAATTTTATTGAATATCATAAATAAAAACAATTTGAAATAAAAAAATTGATTCTATATTAGTAGTTAATTATATTTTGCTTGAATTTTTTTAATTTAATTCTACTGCTTGACTGTTAATATTTATTTATGTATGTTTTAATTTAGTTTATCTTTTTTGTAATTTTTTTATGTTATTCGGTTATTAATATCAATGTATTTGTGGTTTAATTATTTGATGTTTTCTAACAGATATTTTTAAAAGTATTTATTTAAAATATTTATTTATGAGTAAATAATTATAAAGTTATAAACATATAATGAAAATATTTATAAACATGAGACCAATCTTTAAAATTATTATAAAATTATAATTACTTAAATAAACATATAATGAAAATATTGGAATATTGTTTAAATAACAAAATAAATAATGAAAGAACTTAAAAAGAAAGAATGAATGAAAAAAAGGAAGAAAGAAAATATTAAAAGAGAAAAAATGACAAAAAGAGTTGGAAAGTTAGAAAACAAAAGAATAGTACAAATAGTAATAGACAGATGCTAATTTGGTATGGTACTGTAGCATCCCTCCAAAATGGAGGAGAAAATGCCCATAGATTGGAGTTATTTTTTACTCCAATTTGGTGTTTTTCCTCCATTTTAGAGATGCATTGGAGTTGGTCTTATAAATGATCTTTCTAATAGTTAAAATTCAACTATGTAGATAAATTCTTAAGAAGTAAAGTAAATAAGTAAGATTATATTATTAAAAAAATGCTTACAACCCTAAGAAGTAAATTAAGTGAAACTTAATAAATCTAAGTTCATTTTAGTTAGGGATGGCAATGACCACAACAAGTAAATCGAGCCCAATTCTAAGCCCAAGCCCAAACCCAAGCTCGATGAACCCGAACAGGAGGCCGACCCAACTCGGCTGGCCAAATTATTATTATTTTAATTAAAGGTGCACAACGACATCATTTAAGCCCGAGCTTGGCCTGACCCGTTGACCTCGATTTAGTCACTATTTAGGTCCGTTGATTTTTTATTAGAAAATTTTCTTTTATATATGTCTTACTCATTATATATTAGATTGAATAAAATTATTTTTAATATAATATAAATATATTATAAAGCCAACAAATTTTGTTTCTTAGTCCAAGCAATAGAGAAAACATACAAAGCAAGACAAGCTAGGAAAATGCCAGCCACAGTCTCCCAGAACTGTGTTGGTGTAGTGTCAAAGAGGGAGATGTGTATGTTCATCCCAAAAACACCAACAGCTGCAATCCCAGCATTTAGTATGAGGTTCAATATACCAAGGGTCACTTCCATTTGTAGTAACTGGTTCTGCTTGTCATCCAACATTATGTTAATGAAATCTTCTGTATCATCTACATACTCACTCATCTGCAAATTTTATAACAAAAAAAAAAGAAAAAAATCATTATTTTTAGTTTCTCTATCCCAGAAAAAATAACGTCAGAATAACACTATTAGTGGAAGCTCGAGTGTTCTTTCTCTTTTTGAGTATTAGACATAGTCGAGGGTTGTTTTCCATTGAATTAGAGCATGTTCGTATAATTTGAATCACTAGCATTACATTTGGTCTCGATTAATTTACAAGATTAAACGATCTCGACTTGACTTGATTCAATTTGATTATTTTTTAAGAATGTTTATGATTTATCGCTAAATCGAAATTAGTTTACACTCTCTTATTATAATATTAATTTAACAAAAGAAAAATTTAAGATGAGATGAATATGTTAAGAAGCATATAGAAATTAGTGTATACATACATGGGATAGTTTCTGCAAGATGCCATCTATCTCTGCAAAATAAGCTTCTAAAAGCATTTCCAGCTCCTCAACATCTGGCTTAAAGCTAGTGTATGAGTCTGAACTGTGAGAATCATCTGACCTATATGAAAACTTTAATAATTAAAAAAAAAGTAAATGACATAAATCTTTCGTGTAGTTTAAAAAATCTTAAAGAAAACTTCTAATCTTTAAAATTCTTGAAAAATTTTCTTATAATTTTTAATTTTTTAGAAAATCTCATTCTCTTAGACTTCAAAACACATGTATTACGAGTATCAAATGCAAACTAGTCAAATATTGTTTATATAATGGTTAAACTCAATCCTTAAACTCGAACCAAATTAATTAAATTCAACTTAAAATAATAATTTATTGTAATTATCTTCCATTATTAATTTAAATCAAATTTAATTAGTTCATATTTAGGTTACCATAATAGTAATATTTTATTAGTTCATATATTATGCTCACACTGTATATATTTTATTGTTATTTTTAACTGAAGACTAAGAGAGGATTTTTTTGAAAAGTTGAAAATAATGAGTTTTTTATAATTTTAAAGATTAAGAAATTTTTCTAAAATTTCTAAAAGTAGGAGAGATTGATGTCTTTTATCCTGAAAAAATAATAATGATTGAAATAATATATTAAAAATTAATAAAAAATTAGTAAAAACCTTTCATCAAGTAGTGGGAATTCATTGGTTTCTTCATTCTCCTTCTGTGATGCTTGATCCGTGAGTCGGGTCTCAAGCTTTTCAGTCAGATACATTTCGGCCATATCATTATCATCATCCAGAAGATGTTCCAGTTCATCTCTTACCTTACAAATGTTATTAATTGAATGCCAAATTATTTATAATAGTATAAAAAACAGATACTACAATAATAATAACATTCAGTATAAATTTCATTAGACGCGAGGTAGTATAAAAAATAGATAACGAATTAAAAAGCATCTATTTAAAAAAAATTACAGTATCTAATCTTTTATAACTTATAATCAATTATCTAAATTTTTATAAATTTACAACTCAGCTCAAATTTTTTATCTTTTTAACTAAATTGATCAATTTTAAAAAATTTGAACACTTAACTAAAAATTTAAAAAATTGATCTTTGAAAAATTAAAAAAATAATACTTTGTAATTTATTATTTTTATAAATAAAATAACTGTAAAAACTTTTATGATCTATATTTACCTTCTGCACTCGACCTGAAATTGCAACGAGTCGGCTTTTTATTTGTCTAGCATGTTCAAGATTGAGTGTACTAACTTTTGAAGTCAAAGCATCCAAAGCAGGATAAGCTTCTTTTTCCAATGTTTGAGTCTAAGAAAAATGAAAAATAATAAATATATTAAAACTGTTTTTATATTAAATAACAACTCAAATTTAATGATAATAAATAGAAAAATCAGTGTGAAAAATGTTTGTTTACCTCAGAGTCTAGACACCTACAAGCAGATTCAAGACAAGCCTCTAGTGCTCTAAACTCAAATGGTTGCACCTTCTGACATGTAACCATTCTATCTTTTGAAGAGTTCCATGAAGCTTCTGATGTATACCCTGTATCCATATCATTCTTCTTTGATTCCTTTCAAAAGAAAAAAAGGGTTTATGAAGGGTTTTTGAGGGATCGGCAAGAAATTAGACTAAGTTTAAGTGAGCTTGTATCTCATCTTGAAACAACAAAAAAATAAATTGTAAGTCATATTTTTGCATAAAACATATGTTTATAAAAATGTAAGAAAGAATAAAAAAGACATGCCCAAATAGCATTACTTAAACATGCATAATAGTTAAGCCCGATACAAAATTAATGAATTAAATTTAATTTAAACAAATTTTAAGTGAAATTTAAACTTAAAAAATAGAACTAAATTTAATATAAAAGACTCAAATGATCTAAACCTAACTCTAAAGACCCAAATAATTTGTTTAAACCACAATTTTTTTTGGGTCCATAAGATTTGGACCAACACATTGTCATCCTTACTTACATATTGGAGAGTTGGAGATCACCTGTTGCATCATATAATTATTCGCAGAAGTGATTCGATGCACGAGATCTTCCACGAACTGAACCACTAATGGATTGTTGGAGTTCAACATGAGGACTTCTTTGGCGGTGATGATGGCTCTGATGTGCTCAAGGTTCACGACAATGGCCCTCTCTCTTCCAAGAATCGAGGAAGGATATGACAGAACAGGATCCAACGCCCTCAGATCACGACCTGGCAAGCCTGTCCGTCGCATGATCGACTGCTTCCCTACTTCTTCCACCATTGTCTGTCCAAACTCCGACACCACAAGCCATGGCTTCACACCTATCCCTTTCCTTCTCGTCTGCATCAGATACATCCCTCCTCCTGCTCTATGCCTTGTCTCTTCCTCCATGGCCATGTCCTTCTTTGATGGGGTGTTCATAGTTTCTTCGTCTCTTCAACACTCTTCAACATCCCGGGACCTTATGTTAGTGGTTTTTGTGGATGATAAGGAAACTAGTTTTTAAGGTTATTTGATGGTATTTCAGTTGAAACTTGAACATGTGATAAGATCGTAGCGAAAAAGCAGGAGTTCTGATAACTACCTTCTGACAATTTGCGACCGAAGTTGAAGGATATCCATAATCACAAGTGAAACGTCTGCCGACATATGTTACAATCTGCTCCAAATTTATTGGAAGTTACTTAAGTTGTCGAACGTTAACAGTAGTGGTGCTACAAAATAATCTCACATACACCTCCACTTTAATTTAAAAAATTTTAATTTTTTAATCATTAAAACATTATATCTAAACTAATTAAATGTCATTGACATGATAACTCAACTCATCTCTTAATCGATAACTCAACTTGAACTAATTAAATTTGATTTAAATTAATAATTTAATACAATTATAATAAATTATTAATTTGAATCATTGAAAATATTAAAATTGGTGATAATTGAACCTTTTTTATTTTGGAAAATCGTTATTAGTTCTTATGAATTGTTATAATTATTTTATATTTCTTTTTGATGTACATTAAAATTTAGGAAATTTTTTAAAAATTCTTTGAATTCTACAAGTATGCAAAAATAATAAAATAAAGTGTCGGAATTTTTTGTGATAAATACATTCGGAAATTCTTTCATAGAATTTATTTTAATAAATTTTATTTTTTATTGATCTTATTTATTAAATGTCTCCAACTTTTCAATCCCAAAAAGAAGAACCATGTAAGGAACCTGAAAAATAAATTGGGCCGGACTGAATAAATCAAGTTCATCTCGCATACATGTTAAGGTGTATCACCCTTCCTCCTGAACGACATCATTCCTGAGAATGTCGTAATAGACCTGAGGCTTTCTGTATTCTGAGATCCGAAGAGCCTGGAAGTGATGATACATGTTAAAACAAGTACAGAACAATCAAGAATTGAACAGTTTCATGAGTTGTGTCTTCAAATCTAACCTGCATTGCACATGCTACGTGGATTAGAGTTGGTTCAGACCAAGGCCTTCCAATGAACTGAAGGCCTATAGGCATTCCTGTCTCGTCATATCCAACCTGCCAAAGTCAAAATATAAACTCAGACAGGCAGGAACCGGAAGTAGAAAAAGATTTAAGATCAGATGTTCTTACAGGAATGGTAATTGCAGGTAGTCCCAGAAAGTTTCCTGCTATCTGAAACCGTACTAGTGCAGCTGAAATGATGAAGAACTTATCAGGATTTTGTCTTTTTTGGAACAAGAACTTGTCAGGATTGGTGAGATAAGGAGTGTCAGGATTCACTCTTTTTTACTCTGAATATCACAATTTAAGTTTCAAACCATAATCCGAAGCTTGGAAGTACTGTTCCTACCTCCTTTTATGTAAGCTCTCCAGTCTTTAAAGCATCATTGGGAATCGAATATGCAGTAATTCTGTGATTCATATAAACCAGATACTGTTTAGAGTTGCTTCATATCAGTTCTCTAAATTCAAGTTGATGGTGTTGAAAGTTATATGAAACAAAGCTATCAGAGATAAAAATGGTGGATTCCAGGAAGGAAAAGAACGAGAAAAAAGAAAACTGATACTGATACTGATACCCTGTTGTTGGAGTGACAATGACATCTGCCCTTTTGAATACCTCCTTGTGTATTTGCATTTGGCGGTTCCTGTAGATGTATAATCAGATTCATATCATCCTGAAACTTGCTATATCAGAAGAAAGTTCATCAGAAAGTGCAGGATTTGGAGTTTCGATCAGGATGTAAAGTAAAACATGAGCAGGGTCTTGTTTGGTTTCATGAAATCTGTAGAATTTTTCAGAAATCTCTTGATTGAACTGGATCTTACTGATGCTAGAACTTGAAAGATAACTCCTGAATTATGGTAATACCTGAATTTCTGAGCTTGAAGATATTCCTTAGCACTCATAGAACTATAAACACGAAAAGCTAACCTTGTATCACATCCTAACTCTGACCTGTCACTGTTTCAGGAATTTATAATGTTAGAATCCCAAGTTCTGAAGATTTAGCAGAAAGAAAAATTGGAGCTATGGAGGTCAGATGGGCTAACACTTTTTCCAGATAAGAGTTGAGTGAAGTAGTACACTCTGATGCAATGGTAACATAATGTGCAAGACGCATTGCTTCAATATCTGGTACTGTCACCTCTACTTTCTTATACATCAGAAGGGCAAAATAGGTCAGTTACCAATGAATAATGGCAAACTAGTATAGATAGCAATGGACTGGGTATTTTTCCTTTTTGGGGACATAGACGACCTAAAACTTGATCGGGTTCGGTAGGTTCGAAAAGCACGATATTTTGTAAACAAAATGATGTTGTTTTTGTCAATAACTTCAAGTCACTTTTGGCTGAGCAGTGCTGTGAAGTTCAAACTTGAAAAATTATTATTTTTAAACTCTTATCACAGCCCCAATTCTGCTCAAAATAGGTTCTATCTGTAGACTTCAGGTAGAGCCAAAGCTGAAATGGCAAGCCTACATATTAGGCATACAAATATGACTATACAAATATTCGTGAAGTCGTTAAGACCAGTGCCATAAGGCCCGAGCTTGAGCCCAAATTTAATTCATAGGCCTAAATCCAACCTGAAATTTAATTCATAGGCCTAATTCATAGGCCCGAGCTTGAATTTCCTTTTTGTACTAGGCCCGAGCCAGGTCCAATTGGATTTACCCATCGACTTCAAACCGGGCTAGCATTTTTGCCAAGCTAAGTTGTTAAATCATGGATATATACCTGCCAACCGTAATTCTCGCAAAGCTGGTCTAATGCATTGGAACAACATATTCTAACGTCAGCCCTGCAATCACTAAACCACTGATTGACCGGAAATTTCAGGTTAGAATGAAAGAAAAAGGAATCAGATGAATGGCGAAGCATCATTTGGATTGAATTTGTGCTGTTGGATAGGAGATTTTAAGTTACTAACCTCTGCAGATCTTGCCAATCTGATGCCAGAAATTCTGTTCATTGACTTCAGAAGTGGAAAATATACTTTTGGCTGACAGGAGCAAAAGCTCAAAACTTTAAAAGTTGCAACTTTTATGGAACTGAAATCACATTTAACTGAGTGTTTTCACCTGCAAAATTGGTCTTCCATCTGATGAAAGTTGGCCATTGATGATTGCTGCATATCTGAAAGTAAAACCTTGAATGAATCTAACCCATCAATCTTCCTGAAAAACTCAACCGGAAAACTAAGAATAGAAGAAGATTACTGACACAATAAATGCATCCTCTATAGTGCCTGCCAATATTCCAACCATCCCAACAGTCCAGTTCAGAGGAAGGACACTGGAAAACAATGGCAAAAATTTGAAGTCAATTACTTGAAGAAGCTTAAAGAAGATGACACAGAAAAGCAGCTCTCACCCGGAATGGGGTATGCGTCCGAAAGTCGGTTTAAAACCAACCATACCACATAAAGCTGCAGGCATTCTTACCGATCCTACAAGAATATCAACTCTGAGATCAAACAACTGTGAAGAATTCTGAAGGGAGTTACTGTAGAACTTACCTCCTCCATCGACACCAAGAGCAACAGGACACAGCCCTGCAGCCACAACTGCTGCAGATCCACCTGAAGAACCTCCAGATATCTTTCCAGCATCATAAGGATTCCTAGTAACGCTACACCAGTGATCACAATAGGTGTATAATCAGCATCTTATTCTACTTGTTGAACATTTCTACTATCATTAAACAAGGGTGTTGTGCCTGATAAATTGAATGGAACATGAAAAGGAATTTCTTTCCAAGAGCTTTTTGATTTAGTTTTCAATTGGTATTCAATCCATTTGACACAAACCTGAAGGTTCCAAAACCTGAATCCAGGTTTGAAATCTTGGTTGTCAGGATAAACGATTCCCTCCTGGACCCTTCAGGCTACCCTCCTGAACTCTCTTTTTCTTATATATCTAACTAGAAAAGAATTTTACCCGTAATGAGGATTTATCCCACTCGTTCCAACTCCAAGCTCATGCATATTTGTCTTTCCAACAACTATAGCTCCACATGATCTGAGACGCTTAATGCAGCAGGCATCAGCTTTACAAGGTCTAACTTTGTGCAACCACTTTGTACCTCCTGGAAAAATCAATTCATAGATAGTAATCAAACACAAAGTAGTTTTCAAACATATTCTTGGTTTCAACCAATATGTTTAGTCTTAAATTACCTGTGGTCTGATATGGGGTACAGTCTATTTCATCCTTAACAGCCACTGGGACTCCATCTAGAGCTGATAATGGTTTCCCTGAATCATACTTTGTCAGTTGAAACTTAAGTCCAGGAGCAATTTGCATGATATCAGATTCCAGATTTTTATTAGGATTTCACAGGTTCTTGACAAGACTAAGAAACCTGTCACATGTTTCTTTCTTTTTCTAGCATTTTGTCTCATAATAGCAAACTTACAGTAGTTATCTTCATCTTCAGCTCTAAGATTGTAAAATAATTTTGATGATCAGATACTGTAATGAGCTTAATAAGGAGACAGTCAGACAGGAACGGTGCATTTTGATCCTCTTGAAGTTTGATCAGTGACTACCTCTTTGATAGCGAGAAGTTGATTCTGCAGCATGAATCAGAATATCTTTGGAGTTGGAATCAATAAAGAAGTTCATGTCAGATGAATCTATGGTAGAATGTTTAATGGCAGCTATTATCCTCTCTGCAACCTGTGACACATAAAGCTCAAACCTTGATGAATCAACTCGGTTTGAAGGAAGAGGGTTAACAGAAACTGCTTAAGATGGTTTCAGAGAAATGCTGTACCATAGAAGGGGTTGTTTCTCCTGAACTATAGGCGTTATAATAATCCGTGATTGTCCAGTGACGAAAAGAAGACTGCAAATCAGTCGATACAGCTTCTGATGACGTAGGAAGACAATTAATGGCTTCTTGAACTCGCTCAGGTGGTGATGAATCAGGATTCACAAGCTTCACCTCTTGTTCTCTGAGCTCTAAAGTGAAGGAGTTGTTATTAGAAACACAAAAAGGACAGTACATAACTTATAAACCTTGATGAATCAGGATCTATAAGCTGGAAATCCATGTTCTTGATTTGGTCATTAGTCTTAACTTTATTACACAATTTAGTAAAAACCTATCTGCATATATGTTCTTGAACTTAAAACTGCAACTTTTTTCTGCATGAAGATCAGGTTCAGGGTGTTGAACAATGTCAGGAACTTGTAAGGTTTTTGGAACCTGACCTTCAAAAGAACGCAAGGGGATATAGAGAGGTGACTCCACCATTTCTGCATTACTAACAAGCTGCAAAATTTACAGACATTGTCAGATATAAAAAATATGCTATTTTCTGTCTAAAGAAGAAGATGAATTTCAGATATAACCTCCTTTATCCTTTCCCATGTATCAAAAAACATATATTAGAAAAGAAAAAGGAGCCTAGCCAACTTATTTTATAAATTTTAACATCCAATCAGAATACTATTTGAATTCTTTATACTAAAAACAGGACCAGGATCTTTAAAGCTTCTACACCAAAGCTCAAATACGTTAAAGCTTTCTGATTTAGTCGTTAACAGTAATTTTTGGTAACTTTTGGTGCAAGGAATCGTTACTAATATCAACAAGTTTAAGCCTATTATCTGGTTTTTGAGCAGCTGGTTCGTTTTTATCAGGTGATTTGTGATTATTACGTGCATTCGATAATTTACATAGTATGTACTCGAAAAGAAGAAGGAAGAAGTGCACCTTGTAAATCAGATTGTTTCTCTTCAGTATGTATACAATAAATGTTCCAAGTACCCTCAACTCCATAAACCACAAACAGATTTTCAGCAGCAATCCAGCCAGGCGAGGAGCTTTCCAACAAAGGATTTTCAGTACCACAAATGTCACTTTGCATCAGTGAAGAAAACTTCATGTAATAAAAAAGATGATGCAAGTATGAGGACTAGAGACTGGTTTCAAAAATATTTTTTGTTTAAGCTTAGGCCTGAATACCCAAACTCGAGCCTGGTTAAATCTAGTAGACTAGTTAATTTCGGTTTGACCTGAATCCAAACTAATATATCATGAATAATCAGGTCTACAAGAATTTGTCAAGTTTAAGTGCAAGTCCAATCAAGTTCAAATATCCAAGTTCGAGCCTGAACCTAGTTAAGCTGAACTTGACCTATTGACTTGGAACAATTCTGTCCCATACTAATTTGCCATCCCTAGTGAAGTGGGTTGAGATTCCTAATTGATTGAAGGATTTGATTTTTCAATCTGATCTAAGCAGGAAAAGAAATAAATGATAGAAGTTTGGAGTATCTGTCCCAATGCTAGAAACTCTTTATCTACTCTAACCTTGCAGACCAAAAACGTTAGACCATCACAGATGAAAGATCTATAGAACTGTACAATGCAAAGAATTTTCTTTCGTCCGGATGTGTATGGTTGACCTTTTTCGTACCCGTGGCCATCACTGTCACAGATGAGCAGTCTAACGTACTGTATTGTTTTCATGAAATGACTGATATTGATATGATTGTGATTATATGAGATATGCCTGAAATGTAAAATGCTCCATTACTGTTTAGTTCTAAATTACTGCTTATGCTTTAATTATGTACAATATGCATGCAATCTAAACTACAACATGACTGCATCTCTGTAGTCCATGTGGCACTGAATATACTGTAAATGTATTATTATTATTATTATTGTTTTTCCCCACTAAGCGAAATGTTTAGCACGGTGCTGTTGCCCCGTGTAGGTCCGAGTAAGGAAACGCCAGTCAAAGGACCGTAGACTGTAGCGGAGGCTAGACTGACATACTTTTGGTATTTATTTTTGGATACTGTATTATTTTTTGGATTTTAAAACCGATGGCTTGTAAGCCCAATGCGATAGCCCTTTGTAAAGTTTTCAATTTCTACTGATAATTATTGCATGTGTTAAATTCCGCTGCGCCTATGCATGAAATTGG
>JAOQMM010000173.1:297588-313072 GCA_027563515.1 Erythroxylum platyclados | reverse complement strand
TATATATAAATTTCTCATTTCCAAGCTTGTCAGAGAATGTTGTTGATCATATGTGTCAAGAGTGTGAAGAACAAACCTTAATATGCAACTATATATATATATAAAGCAAACCAGAACCACCCCATATCAAAAAATCCTGATTCAGAATGGAAATTCAAACCTTTGACATTGGCTTGGAGGTAGATTTCATGGCCGTCAGGGCCAACTTCAACCTCCTCTGCAGGCTTGTAAACAACACCATCAGCTTTAAACAAACCCATGTAGTGAAATGATTGTGAAGCAAAGATTTGAACTACAGAAAACAGAGCCAAGCATAAGGATGAAGTATCACAAGAGAGAAAGATAGAGAGAGATGGGGACCAAGTGATTCATTAATCAAAATCAATGGTGGACAGGACTAGAAGAAAATGGTATCCACAAGTGATAGAGAAGGCTCTATTCATATACCAGTAGCCTTCATTTATAGACATAGGAAGAGGATTGGTCTGATTGGAGGAGCAAAAACAGAGAGATACAACACCATTAGTATATACTAAAGTTTCTTTTTTATCTTAAATTCTTAGTCCTAATGGCCAACAACAAGAAAAAATTTACACTTCATCTCAATATCTTCTGGTGATTACACTAATTAGTTGCTAAACATCACTTTAATCAACCCTTAATCTCTTTCTTCTCTTCAAAACTGTATTTAGAGTTTTTCAACTGCTTGACCTGTAACTTTCTGCAAATGGGTCATCACAGTATCCAACTGCCAGTTGCTTGATGATCAGATCTTGCTTCTAGATGCTGATTTAAACCCAATTTTTCCAAAGTCATTAAACTGTGTTCCTGCTTAACTGGGCACTAACTCTGTTGCTTCATTTAATGTTGTGAAATTAACATTATATGTATCCTGAAACTAAAATCAGAATAGTAATAATACCTTACAATTAGTGAAAAGATAAAGTTTTTTGGAATAACAATTCTTTATTCCAAGTTTATTTAACAGAATATATTATAAAAAACTGTCTTTATTCTATCATGGAGACTGCAGAATATGATTCCAAAATTAGGTTACTGACCTAAAATGTACAGAGCCTGATTGATTGGAAAACACACTCATTCTTTCAACCTTGTGTTATGGATTCAACTACTCCATAATGAGTTGATTGCCATTTCTCATCTGTCTAGATACTTGCTCCCTTTGCTCAATGGGATCAAAGTTTTTGGTAAGAAATCATTTAGAGCAGTTGGGAGATTAATGCTAAGATAAAACATCCTAATGTATTCCTGTTTGATTTCATAATCTGTAGTATTAGAATTTATAGTCGCGCTCAAGAATCAAGTGTTTCAAGTAAATCATCCAACAAATCTATAACTCAAAAGATAACTTGAAAAAAGATAAATCCATATGTGATTTTTTTTTTCAAAGTACAATGTAAATATTATTCCTAAAAATAATTATGATTAAAAAAGGTATACAAAAAATAGAATTTCAAGACATTTATTAAACTATTAACCTATAAATTCTTCAGCAAGCGTTTGAAACTTTGCTAAGTAACAATGATGAACTGATGTATTTTCTTAATAATTGAATTAAGATATAATACAAAATATTATAGTTGTCACTTAAATATTAAGATTAAAATTATAAAATTAAAGTGAAAAGGTTTTTGAAATACTTTATGATTTACATTAAGTAGACATTAAAATACTATGATTAACAAAAGTTTTCTCTAAATATAATTATATGATGTAATTTTAATAAAGTTACGTATTAAATAGTACAACAAACATAGTTTTCAGTCAAAGTTACAGTTGTTTGTTCTTATCTACTTATCTATGATTATTTGCTTCTAGTTTATCTATCTTTAGGTGATAGATCATGATTGTTGATTGAATTACTACATCACATTAAATAGTTGAGATTGACACCATTAAGTGACGAGTAAAAAAAGAAAACTTGGAATTTAAGACTTACCAGAAATAAATATTAGTGTTAGAAGGATGGGAATGTTGATGGTGATATGTTGCATTAATGCTATGAATGTGATGCTCAACCCTATTTCATAAATTGCCTTTACTATTTTCCAAGACACTCAACTACACTCATCTTTTGGGTAATAGGAAAAGGCACAATGCACTTGAAAGTTGCCATCTTCCTCACCAGTTCAGTGATGAATCTCCTGAACTTGAGAAAACCCTTTTAGTTTCACAATGCCAAACTACCATTGGCATATGCTTGTCATCTTCTAATCATCAACAAAAAAGGATGTGGTTGGACAAAGCATAATTACATCTTTTCATAACGAAAAATCGTTGACAAACAATATCCAAATACCAAACCTGCTCTGTATATATCCTTCGTGAAATAGAAGAGGCTCTTGGTAAATTCAGAGAAAGAATCTGTTGCTCTTCTGTAAAAAATTCTTGCAACAATTCTTAACCTGATAGATGAAAATTTTAATATGCTGCCCAACCTCCATACCAAACACAAAATTTCAAGTTGCATGACAGTGGATTGCAAAGGCAGCCACAAGGCACACCCAACTATGTCCCAATCATTATGAAGGATAAGCTTAGAATTGGGGATACATGTGAGGGTAGGGTTCAGTGGCTGTTGAAAGACTAGCGTCTCAAATCTCAAATGATTTTTTCCGACTACTATCAAGAATCTCATTCAACTTAACTCAAACTGTAGAAGATTAATTACAAAGTAAATACAATGGATCTTACAACATAAACATGTGATATAATATGAATTGTGAAGTATAGAACTGGACGACAAACAGACCAGCATACTAGTTCGTTTTGTCTCATGAAAGAACCTTACTAAGGTTGCTCTGGATCGATGAGACTGAATCTATGACTGATTTCGTAAGCCAGCTGATACCCACTTTAACCCGGTGCTCATCTGTTGGAAGTCTAATCAAGTATGCCAACTTCCTCGCTGAAATGATTGGAAACACAGGAAAATTAAGACAAAATAGCAAAGACAAACAAGGGATTCGAAAGCCTTGGAAGAGATGTTACCAGCATGACCAACAGGACCCTCTAAAGTTAGCCCATCAATGAAACTCGGTGAGATAGCGGCATCATTTCTCCCCAAGGTCATCATTTCACCTAAATTCTGAAATCTGGCAGTCAATCGTATGGGAAAAATGTGATTGTTGTGCCTTTAAATGATAATGTAGAGCAAGATATTCCAGAAGATACTTAAGAATACGGCATTATAAGACCAACACAACATCTATTAAACACAATATGTGAGTTATGGTGAATATTTCCTATTAAGGTGCAACAAGAGAAACATTAACAATAAAATGGCACATATTTATGCTAACTGATATGCAATAAACGATGATCTCATAGAAATCATTTACAGTTTTGAATCAAATTATAGTCAAACAAGATAGATGACAATTTTGTTCAACAGCAAAAAGCACCCAAATTAAATTTCATTAAGAGATTAAGCAAGGACATTGCACACTAGTACTTCTAACTAGTAGAAGCCCATGCAGGCAAAGGTGGGTAAGAAGCTGACAGCTGAGAATATTGCATCTCTTACCACTAAAAGTACGAATCACTAGAGGGCAAGTGAACAGTGCAAGATTAGAATTGATCAAATGGATTATTTCACCACAACTGCGTTCACTATTACAAGTATGAACCACAAGAGGGCAAGTGAATGATGCAAGATTATAATTGATCAATAGATTATTCCACCACAACTGCATTCACTAAGGAGTACAACTTGCATATACTATCTACAGAGATGTCAGGTCAGATTAGGTTAAATAGATTATGCCGCCACAATTGCATTAAAACATGTACCACCTACCTAAGAAAAGCTATGACTTAGAGGTAGATGGAAAGCAAACTAATAATGTAAACAAGATTGAGTTTTATCAACCTAAAAGGTAACAAAGGACGATCATGAATTGCTGCCCACAGATTCCAACCAGTAAAATCTGCTTGTTGAAAAGCAACCTGTGAAGCATAAGCAGAAAGTTACCAAATAACAATAGGGTATTATAACCAGGTCCCTACAGATGATATCAAAAGGCATATCTTCCAAAATCAAGAATGTTGAAACATTATAGAATAACAATCTGAAGTAATGTGGTACCTGAGCTGTTGCTGGCAGAAGCTTTCCACTAGAGTCCCTAAGAGCAGAAGAGTCCCCAAGTGCAAATATACGAGGATGGCCCTTAACACGAAGGGTTTCATCTGTCTCTGTTTGTCCCCTTGCATTTAGCGGCAGCTCATTGGGCTTATCTCTGGGTTCCAATTCTGGAAGTGGGGGTTTAGAACCAACAGTCCATAAGACTAGATCTGCTTCGAGAGTTTGACTTTCTAATCCCCTTTCAGCAGGTTGAAGTTCCAAAATATATTTCTGAGGAGAATGCTTCACTGCAATATCTTGAACTTCTCCAGTCTCATTTTGGAAGGTGGGATTTTGTGAGTCACACACTTGCCGAACACACCGAACAAAATAACCCAGCAAAAGTTGAACTTTCCTGGATTTGAGAACCTAGTTCCAACGAAAAATGATATACAATTAAGAGTGCTACAAATGCATGATTCATGCAATGGCAAGATCATTATTATTAAATTATTACCATAATAATATTATTATTATTATTATTTATTAACATTAGATGCCACATGTTTATTTCTACTAAAAGAATCAAAGTACAAAAATTCATCAAATGTTGGGACATAAAGTATTTCCATGAAATGAGATTAGCTGATATGCGATATTCCAGTGGTCTTACTTTAAAAGCAACCTCCCTGTTGCCGGGAGGGGCAGTTGGACATATTGTGGTTTCGACATTAACAGCAGTCACTATTCCCCTATCCTGCAGTCTTTCGGATACAGTTGCAGCCAACTCCACTCCCGAGTAACCACAGCCAACAACTGCCACCCTGATTAGAGAGTCCTTACCAAAATTCCTCCTCTCCAATGCACGTAACTTATTGTCAACTTTCTGCATTAAAGAATAGCAAAGTATATGATGAGGTTTATAAATGTAATCAGCCTGCAATGCAATAAAATGGAATCATCAATCCGCCAAGCTCTTACATATGCATCCTCCAAGGTGGAGAATGGGAATGCATACTCTGCTGCACCAGGTACAATGTCAAGTTTAGCTTCAGCTCCCAAAGCAAGAACCAACCTGGCTGTCCAGAATAAAGAAAAATCAGTCAGGGCAAGCCTATTTGAAATTCTTTATCCAACATGACTGATTAATTACAATCATTTTCCTTTCCACTAGCAATACCTTCATGTTTTCACAACTGCAGTGAAAACTGAAAAATACCAAAGTATCTATAACTAGCTGCCTTTGATAGTTAGATTTCTCATTAGAACAACTTATTGGTAACTATCCTAACCACCATATATCACCACTATCTACCAGTAAAATGGGGTCCTTGGCAATTACTAGATCAGAGTTCTATCATTAATCATAATAATGTACCCAACTGGTTTTATAAGCTCGTCACTGGCACGGGCTAAAATGTCAAGTCACCTATGTCCAATTTTGTAGTTCATGGAACCTAACGTCTAAGCATTCTCTTAAGAAAATCAAAACCCAAAACTGAAAGGAAAGAAATATGAAGTGATACAAAACAAACCCCTGCCCCATCCCTATCCTCAGTGGAGAGTTAATGCAGATGCTACAAAGCATATGCCTACTTCTGAACTTAAGTATCAGCATCGCATCACACATAACCCTAAGGTTGTTACACAGATGCACATGAATTTTTAACAAATGTAACAAAACAAACAGAAGCAACCTCCTGTCCAGAAATAGAATCTACAGCATCGAACAAGGAGGCAGTAGAGGATAACTTATAAAAGGAAAACGCCAAAAGTTTAATTGGAAACATAGAAATAATACCAGTCATACTCAATAACGAGGCCACTTTTAAGAACTACTGTTCCTCCACAAACAGAACCTTTAGACCCATTCACACCCGGGTGATCTAAAGGATTCAACTGTTTTACTCTATCTTGCAAAAACAACACACCAGTATTTGCAAGCAAATCTGTGAAGCGTGGAGCAATTTCCCATGCATCAACTTCTGCAAAAATATATGGGCGCTACATAGTTTGTAACAAAAATCACAGCGGGGCACCATCAGCTCCAACAATAAAACTACCTGGGTATCTAAAGGATCCACGTACCTCCAGATAGGAGCTCATAAAGCATTGGTTTGAAAACAAAATGTTTAGACTGATCAACCAGTAGAACCTGCTCAAAGATAACGGAAAGCCAATACTGTGACAGTAGATCAATTGGTGTTTTGTGATCTTTGAATCAGTAAAAGGCACGGAATTGGAAACCAAAAAGAATCATTATGTTGCAAGTAGTGAGATTCTGACCTGAGGTTTCTTGTCATCATCCCACACGAGCGATTCCAGCCTCAAAGCAGTATACAAGCCGCCGAATCCGCCACCCAAAATGCAGATTCTTGGTTTCTGTAATCCCCAAAGAAGAAAAAAATCACACCTTTAGATCCCAAAATTTGAAACCAAATTGGAAGCTTTGTCCTTGATTTTGTTGGTGGCAAGTCTCAAGTTTTCTGCTATATCAAAACAAACAAAATGCAGCCAATTCAGAGGATTGGACGACCTTGTTATCGGGCCAAGTATAGAAGCGACGCCCCTTCGTCTCGCCGCTTGAATTCTCAGAAACAGCGTCATAATCAGCCGTACTTGTCGAGGCAAAAAGGGGTCCTCCACCACATCGTGAATTAGTGAAGAAGCGCGAGAAATTAAGATTGCGTTTTGGAGAGAAGCCACCAAGCAGCTTTTCACTCCCCAAACAAATCCCTAAATTCAAACCTAAAAATTTAGAAGAACTTCCAATCAATCACCACCCAAGCAAACATACATACATAAATTGCAGAAAGCTAAGAGAAGAATGTGTACGAGTGAATGGCAAGAGAGTAGCGGATGAAGCAGACCAAACCGTCGTCGTAGTTACCGCCATTTTGAGTCACAAAACCTAAAGCTTCGTGCTTGCTAATTGCTACACACAGCTGAGCAGCTACAGTTGCTTCGAGGCTCTATATCCCAGCGTTGTAAGCTTGCAGCCTTGTACTTCATCATCAATTTTTTTTCTCTAATTTTTTTTAATAAAAGATTTTTTAAGTGGATAAATAGGATTAAAAATGACAAATTTGGCTCGACTCGATCGGTTTAATTACTTTTAGGTCGGGTTTAGGTTCGGGCTATCCCAAACCTCAAACCTAATTTCTTCCTCAAAATTTTCATTTGACTCAATTCTAACGGAGTTTCTGGTTGACTAAAATTATCATTTTATTCATGATATATTCTTAATAATAGATTACTATCTTATTTGGTTAAAGAAAACATACAGAATATATAATCTAAGTGTTTACTTATTCTTTTGAGTTTGGGGAATAAGTAAATTCATCATTCTCTTATTTTTATCTATTCCAAGTAGGTTGAGAATAAAAATGATGTCATATTGGATACAAATATCCAGAATTTATATAATTACTTAATTATAATAATAATAATATTATTAAATTAATAATAAAAATAATAACACTAAGAAGAAGAAGAAAAAGAAAGTTAATAATAATAATAATAATAATTTCATTTGTCATTCCAAATTTATGCTTTCAATAAGATGTTAGCATTATATCATCATTATAAATTTTTATAAATAAATCAAACTAAATCATACGTATTTTATTATATTCTTTATCTATTATATTCTTAAAGAATCATTATTTCATTCCTTATTTATTATTGTAGGTGAACCAAACACCTTATAATTCTAATAATTTGATTAGGAATAATAAATTTGGCTCAACTTGTTGCATGCATACGTTAATTGGGCTTAAGTCTTGAGTGTGACTTAAAGTCCGATTATTCTCGAACTCAAGTTTAGAACCTTACGTCCGATAAGTTTGAGATTGAACTTGGTCACCAATACAAATTTTTATGCTAGAACGGGCCTAATCTAATCCATTGTTCAGTCTAAACTTAAAAATAACAATAACAATAACAATAACAACTAACTTTAAAAACTTAAAATAAATGCTATGCGGATATATAAATATACGTGTAAAAATATATACCTTATAATTTTAATCCAATGTACAGTACAATGCATTTGGCTCTTTCCATCCTCGTCTTTTCTCCCACTTGCCCATGTTGCATTATCTCAAACCTTCTTGTTTCTTTTATAGAGTTATTTATTTACTTATTTTAATAATTAATTTATTAGTTAATTATCAAAATTATATATTATATTATATTATAAAATAAAAATAAAGTATATAATAACTAAATAGTTATTATTAATATCAATTCTCTTTGTTTTATATAAACGGGCTTAATGATGTGACTATAATTTAATGAGGACATGAAAATTAATAATAAGAAGAAGAAAATTGATAATAATAATAATAATAAAATAATAATATTATTAAGAAGAAAAAAAAGTAGAAGAAAATTAATAATTATAATAGTAATAATAATAATAATATAGTTAGCGAGAATTAATGAATATTTTGACGTTTTTGTTAATTATTCCTTTGTCATTCTAAATTTATATTTTCAAACTAAACATTAGCATTACATTATCATTAAAAATTTACAGGAATAAATTAAACTAAATAATACATATTCTATTTTATTCCTCATCTATTCTATTCGTAAGGAATCATCATTTCATTTCTTATCTATTATTGCTGGTAAATCAAACATCCCGTAAATCTAATCATTTGATTAGGAATAATAAATTTGGCTCTAACTTAGTCAAATTAACTAATTATAAGTCGGGTTTAAGTTTAAGTTATCCCTCCGACTTGTTGCTTGCATACATTAATTTGGCTTAAGTCTTGAATGTGACTTAAAATCCAATTATTCTCAAGCTGAAGCCTAGAATCTTAAGTTTAAGATTGAACTTAGCCGCGGATACAAATTTTTATGCTAGAACTCAGAGCCTAATTCAATCCATTGCCAAGCCTAAACATAATAATTTAAATAACAATAATAACTAACTTAAAATAAATGCTTTGCGGCTGTGTATATAAATATAAATATAAATATACGTGTAAACATATAGACCTTACGTATAATTTTAATCCAATGTACAGTGCAATGCATTTGGCTCTTTCCATCGTCATCTTTTCTCCCACTTGCCCATGTTGCATTATCTTTTTCCTGTACAAAGGACAAACCTTGTTGTTCTTTTCTGGAGTTATTTTTTCTTTACTTAAATTATTAAATTATTATTTAATTATCAAATTTATATATTATATTCTAAAATAAAAATAAAGTATCTAATAACTAAATAGTTATTATTAATATCAATTTTCTTTGTTTTATATAAATGGGCTTAATGATATGACTCAACTAAAATTTACTAGAGATATGAGTCATAATAAAAATTTTTGATGTACTACAATTCAGGTAAGAGTTCTTACTTAGAGAGGTCTTTTTTTATTTTTTAAGTCTTTCTCACTACCATATTCTATGTGTTATGTATTATGTATTGTATTACATATTTTTTATTTTTATTTATATGTATTTATTTATATTTTGAACTATCATTATTTTATATTACATATAAGTCTAAAACAACAATTTTACCTAATAGAGTCACGGTTGCATGCTATTAGATTTTTTAGGCCTTGTATTTTAGGCATTAGGAGTTTATTAATGAAATAGAATTGATTATAATATTATTTTATTGTTTCGGATGAAGATTTATAGTAAAATAAAATGAAATGAGATGGAAAAGGAGAATTTCATATTACATCTCATTTCATTATAAACAATAAAAATTTTAAATAATAATTTTCTAATATTCTATTTTATTATTTTATTATAGGCTATCAATTCCATTTTCTTAAAAATCTTACGTAAAAGTAAATATACCCGTACCAAAACTTTTAGTTACTGGTATTGTTGCTCAGGTTGTTGTTATTGTACGGTACAAAATAGCCGCTAATAATAATAATAATTTAAGTAATGATCTCCAAGCTTCTTCGATTCTAAATATGTGTCCAATTTTTTTCATTTGATTGGGTGCAATGAACTGAATGCTTCCCCGCCGCTATTTTTTTTTCCAGATGATCTCATCCATTTGCAGACTTCCATGGATGTATTTAAAGCTATTTTGTCTCCTACCCACTTCGTTCTTCGTACTCAAAAAGCATATACATAGCCTCTTTCTTCTTCTTACTTTGCCATTCCCAACCAAAACACAGCAACTGTTTAGGTTTAGCTGGACCTTACCACCAACTTCCATATCCTCCATAAGCAAGTTCCCCTATAAAATCCTGTGTGTTAGATCACTAACCTGTACGAAGAAACCGCCATGTTTGTTCTTCAAAGCAGTGCTGCGTTTCTTGCTCGCTACTCTGTGCCGGAACAAGAAACTTTCCAGAAGTTTTTCGAGTTCTGGCTCGTGGAGCAACACCAGTACCTGGACAAGCTTATATCGGCTGCTAAAGAGCACGATGAAGCAAATGAGCGCCATCTTCTTGGTCCTCTCGTCGACCAAGTCATGGAACATTACGAACAGTACTACTGTGCCAAGTCCAAGTGCTCCAAGGTTGATATTTTGGCTATGTTCTCTCCTTCGTGGACCAGTTCTTTAGAGAATGCGTTTCTTTGGATCGGAGGGTGGCGACCCAGTATGGCGTTTCACTTGCTCTACTCCAAGTCCGGTCTCCAGCTCGAAGCTCAACTCGAAGACTTGTTTCGTGGGTTGGCGTGCAAGGACTTGGGGAATCTCTCGGCGGCGCAGCTCTGCCGTGTGGACGAATTGCAGAGGAAGACCATAAGAGAAGAGAGGGAGACATCGGAGAAGATGGCGAAGCACCAAGAGACTGTGGCCGACACTTCAATGGTGGAGCTCTCGCACGTGATGAGCGAGTCACTGAGGAGAACCGGAGAGGCTCGTCGGATCCAAGAACCGTTGGCGCCGGTGGCGGAGGAGGAGGAGGATGAGAGATTTAAGTCGACTCTGAAGTCTAAAGAGGACAAGTTAGCGGAGCTTTTGGCTATAGCTGATGATCTGCGGCTGAGAACGCTTAGAGGTGTGATTGACATTTTGACTCCAATCCAGGCCGTTCATTTCCTGATTGCGGCGGCTGAGTTGCATCTGAGGGTTCATGAATGGGGTAAGAACAGGGACGCTAACGCCCAGCACGACACACTCGATTCGAGCCTCCATTAATTAGTTAGTTAATTAACTAAACTAATTTTTAAAAATAATCGACCTTTTTATGTCTTTTTATTTTACTAGTAATTGGTGTGTTCCTTAACAAAGATGGTTCGTTTCTTATTCCAAACACACTTGCAAAGAAAACAACGTTGCCACGTGTCGAAATGCATGTAGGAGCCCTGGCTATATGACACCGCAAGATCTAATTCGGCCGACCAAAACAAATTAATTTGGCAGAATTATCAATTATAGGTTGATTTAAATATTTCTTTTTAATTTCTTCGCTCAAATTCAAACTGTACAAACCCGACAACAGCCTTTGTCGGTAGAAGCTTGCCTTTGCTCGATCGCTTTCTTGGTCGCTAGGACAGTTCCCCTCTCTCCGTTGGATGGCTTTTGTCTTTTCTTGCGTGATGAAGATCCGATACTATATCTAGGGATTTTACGGGTCATTCAAATAGTTATTTATTTGATTACTAATACAAATATTCCAAAAAATTAGCAAAATATAATCAATTTGAATTTATGACGGCTACTTGAAAGAAACCCAAAATAACAAAAAGAGATCAGTTAATTCCTATGCCTAAACACATAGTTTGATCTTCTTATTATCGAACTAAATTTAACTCCGTTCCAGTTTTACATCAAAAACAAGTACTAATTTCCAAGTCCATCTAGTTGAGTACCAATTTTTAGGTCAAGTTCAAACTTAGACAGGTTGAAACCCGACTCAACTTATGTTCATATATACTTATTCATTAAAAATAGCATTGAATCGAGTGACAGTTCAACAAGCTCAAGATTCACGACTTTAATTTAAATTCGAATGAATTGGATCAGTTTAAACGGCCCGATACCTATAACCCAAATTCAAGTTGAATCAAATTTTAATGATACAAAATTTGATCAAGTCAAGTTTTTTTGAAAAATTTTGAGTCAACTAATAAAAAAAAAAGAAAATTCGGGATATTAAAGTTGTCTTTCCATAGATATCCCTGAATGCAAAATCTGATCAGTCTCCATATTTATAGTGCCTCAACTCAAGTTCCACTTGAATTCAATCAAGTCAAACTTAATTTGTAAATTACACATCAGATCAAGCCGAACTTAAACATTTTCATTAACTTCAAATCACCAATTCGTTGACTGACTTTAAAAAAAATGACGTTTATATATTATTATACATACTCTGTTGACTTTGGGTCGAGTTTGGTCTATTTTGCCATCCCTAAATACAAGCTGACTGCTTGATCTCGAAGAAGCTTCATGTGACCAACCTGGAATCAAAGATCAGATTCTACCAACAGAAAGATGAAGATTAAGTTCACTTGGCAAAGAAGAGTGGATCAGAAAGATGAGTTTACCTTCTCCATCTTCTTCCACTTCCAGGGATTGAGAAATGTTGGAAAGGTCTTACCTAAACTTTAAGATTGAGGGGTTGAAAAATGATGGAAAGTTTGAAGATACAAAGATAACTCATCTCAAGGAACTTTTCATCAAAACCTTCCACCTTATTATCATCAAAATTTAAACCTACATCAGTAATATCCTTTTTCTTGATGAGTTGCTCCTTCATCTTTGATCTTTCCAATATTTCCCAATCCCTCAATGCCAAAGTTTAGCCAGACCTTTCCAGGGTTTCTCAGTCCCTTGATCCTGAAGAGAAAGAAGATGAAGGAGAAGTTTAAATGATGTCTGCACCAAGTAGTTACTTGCAAGATAAGAGACATCAAACAAAGATTTCTGTGACTACCAAGAATAAAATCAGATACCAACCTAGTGGAAAGACTAAAACTTATACACATGTCAAGAGTTATTTGACAGGGTCTTACTCTGATAAACAAATTGCAGAAGATAGAAATGAGCAGAAAGATAAAGTAAAACAATATATTATTGAAACCAACATCAAACTTCTGTATCATCTCCAGGGAATGTGAAGAATAGGCAAAACCACACTAGCAAAACTAATATCTGACGAATAAATTCTTTGTTTCAGGTGCAGAACTCACATGAGATCTTGGAATTGGCTTTACCTTCTCCAATTCATCAGAGTATCGGAAACATCACCAATATCTTCTTCAAGAAATGAATTTGGATCGAGCTATCATCGAATATTAATTTTGCCAGGTTGATTTTCCTATTCCTCCTATTGACATTAGGGGATGATATAGAGTTTCGATGTCACTTTAAATAAACATATTCTTCATTTTATTTTCCTCATCATTCCTGTCTCTACAAATTGTATATCAAAGTAAGATTATACAAAGTAAGCTACTGTCAAATATCTCTTTAAATGTGTATCAATTTCAACATTTTAAATTAAATTCATACCTGGCATAGCAGTAAATACAGCAAAGAAAAGGAGTCTCCGGTATACTTTAACTTCTGAAAAACAACCAGTACCTCATTGCTTCCACATTCCTCACTCTTTAAGAATACTAGAATTTCTCTTCAGGTCCTTCCTCAGCTCTTAGCCATTTTCATCCTTGTTGCAAGAGGCAACTACACTTGTTTGCAATTTCTCCCCCAAGTACAGTGTCGTCCACACAAGGAACGATGCTGCATCAAGAAAAGAAGAAAACAAAATGTAAAACTCAAACATTGAACATTCACTGCATTTCTTGATCAGTTTCTCCTGTCCATAAAGTTTAACATTAAACTAATTTTACTTAAACAATACGAACAACCAACCCCAATTCACAAAAACTACTATGTTTCTATGATGATAAGACTTACATGCATAGCTTCACAAGAAGCAAATTACCAAGCCTGTTGAACCACTGATAGCTCTTAAACCTGGCTGAAGTTCAATCATGAGTAATCACAAAGCCCCAACCGATCAGAATTTTTAATTCCAACCTATGCTCACTTCCCATTCATATGTTCAGCATCATTTTCTATGCATCATTCTGACTGCTATTATTTGCCTCACAGGCTCCTCACACACTCTGCTTCGTGCCCTCAGACTAAAATTCTCAAATGCAGCATCAGCCATCGGTGTTCTCTGCACAAAAGAAACCATAATTACTTCTGATGAAAAGAAATTTCAGTAAATTTCAAACTTGGATAATGTGGACACCCACTGCCCCATCCCCATCCTCGGTGTAGCCACCAGACTCACAGACAGGAAAGGAAGATAAAAGAGTTCGTGCAGGTTGGTACAAAAACATATGCGTATCATCTGTTAAACTTAAGCATTATCAGCATTATATCAGAAACAAACCCAAAGATGTTATACAGATAGATCTGAAGTAAATATGTGTAAGAAAACAAACAGAAGCAATCAACAATCACGGAAGTTACTCCGTCCAGAGGCGAAGTCTAATGGGAGAGACCAAGTCATTCTTGGACTCCTTCCATGCCACTAATCACGACCCATTACATGACACCACAGAACAGTAGCTATAGCTGTCCATCCTTCTCCAACTGTTTCTTCTCTTCCTCCACAGTCTTGCCCTCATTGACCGCCGTCATTCTCAGTCAATATTACACTGAATTGATAAACAGCTAGAAAGAGGCATATATCGGTAGGAAATTTGTTTCAACGGCCAGTTGGCAGAGATTTGAGTGATTTAGATTTCTAGTTTCGAAGATGGAAGACGAAGCAGAGCGAAACCCTCATTCAAGATGAGAGTCGAGAGGAAAGAACATAAAGGGGGCGTGTTCGGGTTTTCCAAGTATAAGTATAAGGAATTGAAGAACAGGATCGTTCGGTGACGCTAGAGATTGAGAAAGGAAACCCCTGAAAGGCTTAAAATGCGGAATTAACAACAGACCCAGAGGCTTGGAAAGTCGAAGATTATAGTCCGACGACGTCGGTCGGGTTTGGGGAACGGGTCAGGGCAAGTCGGGCAAATAGGGTTAGGCCGGGTCAAATTGGACCCAGACTGGATCGGATAGGATCATATGGGCTGGTAAGCCATTTCTTCTGATTGCTCAGTCTGGGCCCAACTTCTCTGAATTTTTACCGGAAACCCAATAATTAATTGCATTGTTTGTAAGAACCAATAGAAAAGAGCAGGCGATAGGTCGGGTTTAAAAAATTCAAGTCGACTTCATTTGGTACGAGTCGGGTGGGCAAAGTAGTCGGGCCATGTTTCGGGTCGTGTCTCTCCGACGAACTCGTAAAGATGATGAAATTGGTGTTGTGAAAACTCGGGTTAATTCCACCAATAATAACAAATTCACCTCGAGCACTATTGCATAGGTGAATAGAGTATAAAATATTGTACTAAAAAATCACCCAAGGTAAAATTCTCAGGTAAGTGGTGCGTCACACTGGA
>JAOQMM010000173.1:235495-266829 GCA_027563515.1 Erythroxylum platyclados | reverse complement strand
AAGAGTTGGAATTTCATAAATTGTGGGTGCTGGTAACAAGCTATTCCTTGCTATTTTGCAGTATTACATGCAGAGATTCTTGACATTCACAGTGAACCTAATGAAACAAGAGAACCTTTTTGCTTCACAGGGAGGTCCTATCATCTTGGCTCAGGTAAGCATAACTAGATGTTTGCTCCTTTTTGTTTTTCATCTTCATCAGATTACTGCAGATGTTATGACCGGTGAAATGATTAACATTGGCGTTTCCTCTTTGTTTTTAGTCTGAAATTTTTGGGCTACAAAGAGGTTATGGCTCTGAATTTTTAGTCTTTTTGACATTTCCCTATCAGTAAACAATCACCCTAAAACATTAGTCACATCTTTGTATTGACAAGACAATGGCACCTTTCTTACCAGGGTTTATTCTCTTAATTTGCTCCGAGTTTATCTTTTGTGGAAATGAGTGCTAATGGAAAATTCAACTGTTCAGATCCCCAAAGTTTGTGGACGAATAGAAAATCCTGGATTATTGTAATGAAAGTAGATAATGTTCATGGGATTCAATTCCATTCACATGATTAAATCTAAGTTCATCCCTCGAAACATCGATGAAAGAAGAAACCTTTTTCACCTCCTCCATGTTGAAGCAACCACATTTAGTTGTTCTTCTTTGCTACAAATGAATGAGAAGTCAAAGCACATATTTCTTTAAATTGCAGGTTGAAAATGAATATGGATTCTTTGAGAATGCATACGGAGCTGGAGGAAAGCGATATGCCATGTGGGCAGCTCAAATGGCTGTTTCTCAAAATATAGGTGTTCCTTGGATAATGTGTCAGCAATACGATGCTCCTCCTACTGTCGTATGTTCAATACTTCCCTACATAATTCATGAAAAAGACATAATCTTAGTTTCACACAAGTTGAGCATAACAATTGTGTGTGTGCATGAGGATAATTATTAAATTTTTGACAAAATATTCTATCAGTCCGTCAAAAGTTTGACATTTTTCTCTTTTTATTTATGCATTCCTTTTCTATGCAGATCAACACCTGTAATTCCTTTTACTGTGATGATTTCAAACCAATTTATCCAGACAAGCCTAAATTTTGGACTGAGAATTGGCCTGGATGGTAAGGTTTTTCATTGCAGCTTTACTTAACATATTTATGGTACATCAGAAATAACTTTGATGAATCAAATTTACCTCTTAAGCCATACTGTGCCCTTGTATATTTGAGAAATCAAATTGGAGTTTGTGATCTTCATAATCTACACCTTATAAGCAGCTGTCATTACCACTCCAAAATATCAACAGCAAAGGGAATGTTTGATAAGGGTAGGATCATTCTCCCACCACTTAGTGTATATGGGTCATTGGTGTTTTATCGAAGCGATGTGCCGTATTGGGATTAATCCCACCAGTTGTTAGGTGATACTTTAATTTCATTCAACTAGTGGAATAAATCTTTCCTAGATTTGTTATTCCAGGAAGATGATGTGTTTAGAAAAATTGCAGTAATTTCTGTAGGCATGATGATATAGACCCAATCAATGCAACACTACTGAGGCTGTTTGAGTGCATTTTCTATAAGCTTATCTCAGCTGATTTAGGCTGGTGCATCCCTATTGAAGGTCCTAACTTAGTGCAGTATACTGTGTGGATCTTCTTCTAGCTGTGTTGCAATAGATTGCATGGCTCAATATAATTTCTTCTTCATTTAACAGAAATGTTTTTTTCTAGACTTTCCAATTTCCCTAAAGCATAGTTGTTTGAGTTGCTGCTCTTGTTGTCTGCACAAGATATTTAACAGACCATTAAATGCACTTGCTGAAAACACGTCATTTCTCCTAGTTAATAGAGTGAATATGATAATTTTTTCAGGTTCAAAAGATTTGGGGACCCTAACCCTCACAGACCACCAGAAGATATTGCATTTTCTGTTGCTCGTTTTTTCCAGAAAGGCGGTAGCTTACAGAATTATTACATGGTATGTACCTTCCTAAACATATGAGTTCTACCTAACTGTTTCTTTTGCTAGTATACCACTACACCTATAATCTCATTATAGCTTGATTGTTATCTGTTATTTTCTCTTAATAGCTATTGTTGTTGTTGCTATTCTATTGTATCTCATGTCTATAGGTTTGTCTTCTTTAATTTAGTATCACGGTGGAACAAATTTTGGTCGCACTTCAGGAGGACCTTTCATTACCACAAGTTATGATTATGATGCACCAATAGATGAATACGGTGAGCACTTGGAAAGTGAATACTATTACAGAGAATTCCAATCCTTGGAACATTATGTAATTCTGACAGATTTTAATTTCATCATTTAAAGGGTTACCCAGACTTCCAAAATGGGGACACCTGAAGGATCTACATAGAGCTATACACTTGTGTGAGCATGCTTTGCTGAATAGTGAGCCAAGTACCATATCATTAGGTCCTTCCCTGGAGGTGACTGTTCTCTCTGTTGACTTTTCATCTGTTATAAATGAAGAAGATAAACTTTTGCTTTCCTTTGATCTATATCATACTAGTATTGTACTGGGGCATCTGACATTTGAGATCCACTATAGCTGGATATTTCTCAAAACCCGTACTGAATTACTGCTAAATCTATAGGCCTAGGTCTATGACGATGCATCGGGAGCATGTGCTGCTTTCCTTTCAAACTCAGATGAGAAAAATGACAAGACTGTGATATTCCGGAATGTGTCCTATCACCTGCCCGCATGGTCAGTTAGCATCCTGCCTGACTGCAAGAAAGTTGTCTTTAACACTGCAAAGGTAATTCTTAATTCTTGTTCTAAAATCCAGTTAAGTATCAAATCTTAAGACCCAATGATCCCAATCCTTATGTTCTTGAGGTTTCAATAAATCAGCTCACTTGTCATATGGGTTAAAAGTTGTTTTTCTACAATAATTGCTAGTCTGATCCATCAAGAACTAAATTGTTGAGTTTTACAATCCCGGACCGAATGATTTAAGTTTATCCATGCCACAGAATTCTGTTGGTCTGATAAGCATCTTGCAATCAGATCATATTTTCTTTCCCTTGTTTACTATGTTCTTACAAAACAATAGAGATTGAATGCAAACATATAGTGGAGGAAGAAGAAAAGAAATAAAAACAATCACTGGTTACTAAAAATGTCCAATGTTCTGTCATCCAACAGTGTTGCTGTCTAAGAATAGAACTGTTATGTGCTTTATTGCAAGGTTGTGATGTAATATTCCTTTACTTAGTTGAGTAAGTCTTACTTTTAACTGGATTATGCTCTTTCACATGAAAATTTGAACAGGTAAGTTCACAAACCTCTGTAGTTGAGATGCTGCCTGAGGCTTTGCAGCCATCTGTGACATCATCAGTCAGCGGTAAAGAAGCTTTTAAATGGGAAGTATACACAGAAAATGCTGGGATCTGGGGAGAAGTTGACTTTGTTAATAATGAACTTGTCGATCACATCAATACCACGCAAGATACTACTGACTACCTCTGGTATACAACAAGGTTAGTATCAGAGTAAACAAAGGTCAATAGATGTTGACAATATGAATAGTCCCTTAACACTTATGCTCATGTGTTAACATAACTTACTTTTTTTAATTTTCTTGAAAATTCTAATTAAACCTCAAATTTGGTCGCATATTTTTCTTAATATTTCTGCGCAAATCATCATTCTGAAGTGTAATGGCCTTGTAGTATAAAATAATTTGTCTTCACTCACTTTTGGGAACTAAGTTTTTCCTTTTTGGTTTACCTAAATGGCAGCATAACTGTTGGTGGAGATGAAGAGTTCTTGAAAAATGGAACTCAACCAGTTCTATTTATTGACTCGAAAGGTCATGCACTGCATGTTTTTGTGAATCAGCAGCTTCAAGGTTATTATCTGGTCCTTTATGTGATTTTGTGTGATTGTTTTTTTATTCTTCAAGTTTTATTATTGAACAAGCTAATTTGAATAACAATGATTCTGTACGGTTTTGTCAACTTTCGATCAGGTAGTGCATCTGGAAATGGGACACATTCCCCCTACAAATTTAAGAAACCTATACCTCTCAAAGCAGGGAAAAATGAAATTGCTCTCCTGAGCATGACTGTCGGTCTGCAGGTAAGATACTCTTTGGTTTTTAACATTCTTAATATCCTGATTTAATTTGTCTAAGCCTGTGATGCATTTTAACGAACTTTGATTTGGGATAATGTTGTCATGGAGTTACAGTTTAGGTTGTGATAATTGTCTACATGATTTTTGGTTGGCTTCCAAAACACCATCTTATGGAAGGGTAATAGTTGCAGCCAGCAACATTTATTTAGTGATTGGAACTTTTAGTCCCCTTGTTAAGGATCTACCAATGGAACATTATTGAACACTACACCTTAGTTTGCTGTTCCAAAACGACGCATGAATTTACATCACATCAGGAATCTAGATTCATTTTCAGGTGCAGTGGCTGTCTTAGTTTGACAGTTTAACCAAGTCTACATATATTCATGCTATTCCTGTCATGGAAAATGGAAGTTTTTAGAACCTAGGAGTGTTTTTCACTGCTTTCAGAATGGAGGCCTGCGCTATGAATGGTGGGGAGCAGGATTGACGAACGTCAAGATTAAGGGCTTCAATAATGGGACAGTGGACTTGTCCTCAAATGATTGGTATTATAAGGTATCCTTGCACCTGTTCATTGTTTGCAATTCTATTCGCATCAACTGTAAAACAGTGCCTATCTGTTTTTGCATTTAATAGCTAGTTGAAGAAGATACTAGTCACAGTCTATTCTTAATTTGAGTTGTTAGTTTGAGAGAAATTATTCCATACAACAATGTTACTGGAGAAATACACATTTACACAGCAATTGATCTAACAAGATAGAAAAATTAGTTAACTTCGACCTAGAAACATGAATTCAATATGAAGTTTTCGAATGGTGAAATGTTCATATATAGCTTGCTCAAACTAACATTACTCCTTTCTTTGATTTTACAGATAGGATTACAAGGAGAAAAGCTTGGTATATTCACACCTGATGGTGTGAATAAGGTTAAGTGGGTTGCTGCTGCTGAACCACCAAAGAACCAGCCTTTAACATGGTATAAGGTCAGTATTCTCAGAGAAAATTCTGTTTGGTATTTGGAAAGTGTAACCTTAAATTGCCTGGAAGTTTAAGTCCACCATAAAGACTTGGAAATTTGTAGGCTATTGTCAATGTGCCGTCAGGGGATGGACCAGTTGGATTGGATATGCTTCATATGGGTAAAGGTCTAGCTTGGTTGAATGGAGAAGAAATAGGAAGATATTGGCCCAGAAAGAGTCCTGTAAATGGTAAATGTGTGAAAGAGTGTGACTACAGAGGAAAATTTAATCCAGACAAGTGCTCAACAGGGTGTGGAGAACCAACTCAACAATGGTAATCTGACAATTAAACTTCTTAAGTCTGAAATGCTAGATCGGAATGACGAAAACTGCATCATGCTAGATCGGAATGATGAAAACTGCATCTGATAACCATTAACTATACTAATGATAGCTATTTGTCTAGTGGATGTTTACAAGAATTCATCAATTTGGCTTCTCTTTTCTATCATGTCTTAGAAATCTATACTCAATGGAAGCAAATTGTGAGAAAGAATCCATCTTGTTCTTGTGTGACAGTAACCTTTTTATGCATGTTAACCAGGTATCATGTTCCTCGGTCTTGGTTCAAGCCATCTGGAAACATTTTGGTAATTTTTGAGGAGAAAGGAGGAGATCCCACAAGAGTTCAATTTGTAAAACGGCAAGTCTCTAATGTGTGCTCTGTTGTTGCTGAGGATCACCCTTTTGTTGATCAATCATTACCAGAATCTGAAAATTTAGGCAGCAATAGGAAGCCTTCAGTCCATCTGAAGTGCCCTGCTCATAAGCATATATCTACCGTAAAATTTGCCAGTTTCGGATCTCCTACCGGAACTTGTGGATCATTCAGTGTGGGAGACTGTCATGATGCCAACTCCATTTCAGTGGTTGAAAAGGCAAGCCAAACTGTCTCTCCTCACTTCATTGCTCAAACAAAGATGGTTATATGTGCCTTCAGGATTAAGTAGCTCTTTCTTAGTTTGGTGGATAAATTTTCTCGCTCTGCTTTCATATACTATCGTTTGAAAAGAATCATCTTTCGGAATTCAAACATTACTGCACTTATTTGAAGCTTATTTCAGACTTGCAACTTTCTTCTTGAAAGAAACCCTTCTTCTCTTTCTTCATGTTATGTACTAATCACATGATGGAACTTACTTTCAGGTATGTTTGAACAAAAATGAATGTGCTGTAGAACTAACTGAAGATAACTTCAGGAAGAGCTTGTGTTCTGGGAAAATCAGGAAACTTGCTGTTGAAGTAATATGCAACTGAACCTGAAAGTGAGCATATTCAAGTGCACAAAAAGAGAATCATTTTTCTTTTGTAATCCTTTTTTGGTTTTCATGTCTGTAGCTTAATGCTTAGTCTCTTGATGCAGTGGGAAACATTAGTTTTAGAGGTTGCCTCTTAAAGCAGGCATCTGAGGTCAATCTATACTCATTCAAGTTTTCAAAGTTAATTATACATTGGCAAATTTGATTCTCTAACCATTTATCTTTTCCTACTAGTTCTGTTAAACCAGTTAACTACCCAATCCATAATCACAGAACCAAATTGATCGGCATGCTAAGTGTTTGAAAAAAGTTGGCGAGAGGAAAGAGCATCGCTTAATTAATGGCCTTACCTTTCTTCACATTTCATTTCAACTTCATTCCATCACTAAACTAGTACTCTGTCTCTTCCCAACTATCATTTCGCTATAAAAGCTCACATCTTGACTTCTTCATGTCCAGCCTCAGTTCCAAGCCATAGTAAAGCAAGAAAGACTAATTCTCATTCCATATTTCCCAATCCACCAAGGCCCAGAACGGAAAACGTAAAGAAAGTGGACTGCTTCTAACAACCAGAACAAAAGAAGCAACGGAAGAACCAAAAGATTGAAACTTTGATCCAAAAAGGGAACGATGGTCATCACTGATAATGTATTGTTCATCAAGTCACTGATTCATTTGTCAACTAGCGAGCTCAATGAAATGGTTTTTGCTTGAATTTTATGTTATTCTCGAAGGTTAAATACCAATTTATTGTTGTTAAATGGAATTGTGGGAAAAGGGGCCACTCTGATCCTACGAGGTCCACTGAATCTCTAATTGAAAAGAAAAACTTTCAAATAATGAAAGGAAGCTCAAATTTCAAAAGTAATCCATCTACTACACGATTTCATAAAATATCATAAGAACAACAAAATCTAAAATAACAATTTCAGTGCAGAAATTCCAGAGCTACAAGAAAATGTCAACTTAAACCAACTTGAAAAAAAAGAGAAGCCTTGCCAAGAAAGAGGGCAAGGCACTATATTCCAGGAGAAGACAGTCGACAAAACGGATAATCAGAACCTTGCATCAATACTCAATAGCGATACCTATCTCGGTCCCGATCACGGCCATAGTCCCTATCTCGATCACGGTCCCGATCTCGGACGTAGTCTCTGTCTCGCTCGTAATCATAATCTCGCTCTCTATCTCTCCCTCTATCCCTATCTCTGCTTCGGCTACGACGTCTGTCCCTGTCATCACGTTCTCTGTGCTTGCTGCTTTCTCTTTCCCTATCATCATAGTCCCTCCCTCTTTCTTTGCTTCTCTCTCTGCCATCTCTATCAGCAACACCTGCAAATACAACACTATATTAGCAGAGCACAGGTTTTTGTTTGTTTTTCAACGTTTAGAGCACAGTAAATGCACTTAGCACAACTCATAACCAAGTATACCCTCAAGCCAACAATAGTAATGCTAATGGGTGAAAAGTGATATCTCAAAAAGTAAAGAATTGATCGTATCAAGAGCAGACACCTGAGGTCTAAAGCTAGGGATCATATTAATCAGCGTCTCGACAGGTTAATCAATGCCAACAGCCACCTAAAGAGTAAGACTTCCTCTTTACAGTGAAGAGGTTAAAATTAAAAAAACTTGTCAAGATATGGAAAATAAAATCACTTACCTAGTTCTTCGACCTGCCATCCTGCTCGCCCAGCACCAGGAAGCCCTCTACCAGCATCAACTTGTTGAGTTTTGGCACGGAACTTTTTCTTAAGATTGCCAAACTCATCATATAGTTCACCATCATCCTGTCATAGGATTGTCTTAAACTGTAAAATATGAAGTCACATTGAATTTAATGCCATAACAACAGAATGCATCTTACCTCTTCGGCTTCCTTTCTGCGACGCTTAGTTTCTTCTAATTCTTCTTCATCGAGTTCTTTATAACCACCACCTCTTCCTCCCCTATTAAATTACAGGCATTACATTCTTACATGAGGAATGAGGCTTAGATAGAAGCCATAATAAACATGCAAGTCATTTACAAGAGATAATTGCACGTCATAGCTGCTGATACAACACGAATCATCAAAATCTCTAGCTCATCTTCACATCTGGATGCACTACATCCTACTAAAGGATGTACAGTTGCAAGTAATCTTCAACTTTCTTCCAGCATCAATGCGCCAACCATTTAAGAACAATTCTTCTCCAAGTGCAGCAATGCTGGTCAGATTGGGGAAGGAGAGGAACAGAGAAAGAAGAAGAGAAAAGACAGGAACAGAAGAGAAGAGAAAAGGGGGAGAGAGAGAGATAGAGAGACATATAGAACAGCAATATCTAAATTTCAGAAATTACCTCACACCACCCTCATTGTGACCAGGTTTATTGGTGTTGCAGATATTGCATTTCGTACGTTTTGCCCAATTTATATTCCCACACCTGTAGTACAGAAATTAGAATCAAGGAAAAGAAGAAAGGGGAGGAAAATTTAAAAAGCGTTTTACACACATTTTTAAAAAAATTTGCCCCAACATTGACTTAAAAATCAATAAACTATAGCAGAACTTCCAAAATGAATACTCAACTTCAAAACACAAGAATGACGAATGTGAATAATAAAGGATATGGTGTCCGAATTGGATGTGTAAGTAGATGACTAAGATTAAAACAAATAAAGTTCTAATCGGCTTTGACTATAAATAAATAGATTTAGGACCCATTTTATTTCCTGTCACATGTAAAAGCAGCACCTTAAAAGATACTACAATTGCTTCAAAGAATTATTTTATCAAGTTTTCTTGGGAGTAGAAATTTAGAACCTCAAACGCTCTAAGCCTCTAACTATAAGCTTTTCGTGCTTTTGGAGAAAAGATGATGTGCTAACATAACTTGGAACCAAAAACTCTTCAAGGATATTATAACTAAAAGTAGTGTCCTCTCCATGTTAAAACTCATTTGTAAAGATTTATCTTGAAAAGCAATTCTTTCAAAATTGACGCTGAATCAGAAAGGGCTTTAGTAAATTTGGAATTTTGATGGAACTTATTACAAGTCAGCAATTGTCTTCTTGATGAAGGTTATCAGACTAAGTTTGCAATCACCCTATTCACTGGAAAAATATGAAAAATGAAACAAATTCGAATTTCGGCACAAAGAAAAGTATCCAGTTTCAAGTGTCTACAAATTGTTGGAGCATGAACTATTATCTACTGAGAACCAAGTAAGTGTACCAAGTAACAAAATAAGGTGTTACAGAGCCTTACATAGGACAAGGCCAATCATTAGGACCAAAAATTTTTGAAGATACACCAACAGACCGCCCAGGCGCTGCAGCATCATTACCACTAGAACCCCTGCCACGACCACCGCCTGAACCACCACCAGAAGCACCAGAGGGCCGAGCACTATCACAGCGATTGCACACACCACGAAAAGCAAAATTTACATTGCCACAGCTGCTACAAGAATACAGCATGAGGAGCTGTCTCACTAGATATTATCATAGACCAAGAAAACTAATTGTGAACCATCATTAGAAAAGAGCAAGAAAGGGCTGCTCACCAAATGTCACATCACAGACCTTGTATTCGGACACAACCAGTCTCCTTCCTGTTGCCACTTTTTGCCAGAAGCTTCGACACGGCCTCTACCGCTCCCAGCACCTCCATTAACATCTTTAGCATCTTCGTCCAATCCACCAGAATCACCATTACCATTTAGGCCAGAAACAGAGTTATATGCTTGGTCATCTTTACTCTTGGATTGCGCTATAAAAACTCCAATGACACTACCATGAAATTCCTTGTTATTAAACCATTCCACAGCTGCTTGAGCAGCATGTGGATCTTCGTATGTAACAGTAGCATCACCCTTGGGTTCATTTGTAACTTTATCACGGTACAACCATATCTTGGGTCGACCGGTTCGCTTATCTTTCTATGAATCAAACAACAGAAAAGAAATTAAACCCATGATGCAGAATGGAAAATGCTCACTAACAACAGGATAGAAATAGAGAAAGGCAAAACCAATTAGTACATGTAGAAACTCCTTACCTTGAGCAATCCAATTGTGCTGAAATACTCAGCTAGCATATTCTCATCTGTTCCCTCGGGCAAATTGCAGATATAAACAGACCCATTTGCAGGCAGTCCTTTAACTGAATAACTAGCCATGCTTCTTCCAATTCATCAAACAGAACTGCCTCTGAACTCTACCTAAAAACAAGAAGACTTTAATTGTTAAAACAATAGATTAAGTAAAACCAATGTGTATTAGTAAGAGGGAAAGACTACACTTAACAGATAAAATAAAAGAAACTACTTTTTATCAATTCCATTCCCTTATTAACTCATCTCCAAATACCCATCTCCAATCTAGAAACTAAACTCCATTAAACCTAACAGTACGCACCCAAAACTGAGATTAAAACGAAAAGAAAACCCTAATTAACATGCCGAAATCAGTAACAGTTAATCGAAAGAAAGGAATTGACCAAACACCCAAAAATTGAATCTTGAGAAGACCCAAGAAGAAACAAACCCAAGATCGGTAGTGAGGAAGATAGAAGAACCGATGGGGTGCTGAGATTGTACTGATACGGTCTAGATAGAGAAAGTGCAGCAGTTTTGGAACTCCAAGGATATAGACGAAGACGTGGTCTCTTTTTCCTTGTTTTGTTCCGTACTAGTAAAAGGTTAAATATATAGTAGTTATTTTTATTTTATTATCAAAATTCAATTTTTATTGGACTAAATATGGTATTATTATATTAGTTATCCTAATTACTAAATATGGTATTATTATATTAGTTATCCTAATTAAAGACACTAAAATTTGTAAATACTAATTAAATTATGTATTAACTTATTTAAAATATAAAATTTATAGATTAGATATACCAAATTTAAAATAAATACTTGAATATTATATTTTTGTTTTACCTTAAAAATAAAAAATAGACAAAAATAATAATAAATCAACTATAAAAATTGATTATAAATTTTATCATGCGTGCGAAGATTTTATGATGTTTAATTTAATTAAGGATGACATTAGGTTTAACAAAATTCATTAGAAATTAATATAGCCTCAAAACTCATTCAAACTCAAGTTTATCTAGCATAATTTAGGACAACGCAGAGACAAATGTGATAGTCAAAAACGTCATCAATTATACGCAATTTTTTTTTTGCATTTAATAAAGAGATTATTTTTAAGACTAAAGCTCGTGACTTCTAGTAATAAAGAGATAACCTTATGATTCCTTAAAGCTCACCTGGTACAACTTGATTTACCAACCCTAAATTTGAATCAACCAACTAGTAAAGAAATAAGAGGCCAAATCCTTGATTATGCAGCAAGAGTCCATTCCAAAACTCGTTCAAACTCGAATTTATTCCATTAACTTTGGACTAAGTCGAAGTAAACCCAATTTATGAACCCTAGATTCAATCAACCAACTAGTAAAAGAAATAAAATTCATGAAAACATACATAGTCATACATGTCACAGATAATCCATTTGATCTATAAATTTGGTCTCTCTGATTTTAAACTCTCTACAAGCATCCTTAGACCAGTTTTTAATTCTGCTATCCCTTCTTCCAAAACAGCACAAACTGGATAAATGGGAATATCTTGCACCCTTCTTTTCATTTCTTCATAAATCTCTTGAGCTCCTTCTTCATCAATCTTATTTGCTACTATCAAGGAGGGCCGATCAGACAGACCCTTTTGATGGTGCTCAAGCTCCAAGACTAGATCTTTCAGCTGTTCCCACGGTGCGATTCCTTTTCGACCATCTAATGCAGCAGCCAAGTCAACGACATAAACCAAAACCTTGGTACGTTCTATATGCCGCAAGAAAGCATGTCCAAGTCCGCGGTTCTCATGAGCACCTCTTATTAGCCCTGGAATGTCAGCAACTGTGATTGAGAAATCGTCAAAGTTCAGTTTCCCTAAATTTGGCCGGAGAGTGGTGAAGGCATAGTGGCCAACCCTGGGTTTAGCCCTTGATATTGCTCCTAGAAGGGTACTTTTACCAGCATTTGGCATCCCCACTAGTCCCACATCAGCAATGCTCTTCAGTTCTAAAATGAGCACTGCCTCAGAACCAGGCAAGCCAGCTGCGGTAGAGGATTCATTGTCATCATGAGATTCAGGATCAGATGCATTACCCTTACCAACCATCGGCTTCTTACAGTTAGCTATTTTCGAAAGAGAGACATTACCGAGACCACCCTCGCCTCCACAAGCAACAACTATTTTCTGGCAGGGTCGTGTTAACTCTGCAACATTATATTCTATATGCCGTGTACTTGCAGACTTCATCTGATTGGCTTGCGTGCTGCTAGCCAATTCCTCCTCATTTTCCTCACTATGATGTGGTGAGCCACTGCCACTCCTAAATGATTTAATGTCCTCTTCCACACTTGGTCTTTTAGAGATCGACTCCAACTCAGATCCTAACTGATCAGTTCCCAGATTCCCTGGAAGATCCCAGGGATCCATATCTGTTGACAAATCATTTTCACATACAGATGGAAATTTGCCCTGCAGAAGATGAACTACAGTACCAACAGGCACTCGAACAACCTATTAAGAAAAAGCATTGCTCAATAAGACAAAGCCGTCTGATTTCCAGTAAAACAGAGATCAACAAACCATCTACGAGAACTAAAAAGTTCTGAGGAAGTAACCTTGTCTTCACCTCGAGTTCCTGTCATATTCTTAGGAGCACCATGACCACCTTTAACGGCAATCTGCAAGAAACAAAAGCATGGCTCAGAGCCTTGAAACACTCAAAATGCGAAGTAACAAAGTGCTAGAAAATGAAGAACTGCATACAACATGAGGTTGTAAACTACTTAGATCCCAGACTGCAGGCGAACATTCTAGAATTACATCCCCACCTCTTCCGCCATTACCACCTGCATTACTGGATCAATAAATGAATAAACAAGCATAGCCATAAACAGAATTTGGCAAACATCAATTCATGTGTGCTTATACGTTTTAATTAAGACAACCAGATGCATTAAGTACATAAAATCAATAAATAGATCATTCTCCGAAAGAACAGTTTGCCTAAGCTATATATATATATCACTGAAAAGCTTAACCTCCTGATGAAACAGGTGAAAACTTCACAAGCTGGACTTTAAAAGAGCAACCTACTCAAATCTTTAAATGTTGATAATTAACATTGAACTTGAGCAAAAAGTTACTGGATGGAGTTTAAAGAACAAACCACTCAGTATTCCTAAATGTTGGGAATTAACAATGAACTTGAACAAAAAAGTTACCATCAGGTCTGCCTCGGCGATCATGTCTGCTACGTCGATAGCTAAAACAACCAGTGCCACCATCACCACCTTTAGCATGTAACGTGCACCTGTCTCTCATTCTAGTTTCCTGCAAAATGTCCCAAAACACTGTGATTAACAATATTAAAGACAGAAAGAACATATAAGTAACTATGACTGGTATCAGAGAGTAGAAGTTCACTGATGAGGAACATCAAACCTGTAGCGGGGCAGTCTTTCCTTTCGTATGAGGAACATTCGAAGAGAACATTGACAAGAAAATGCATTGAGATCTGGAGGATTTTCTCAAGGCTTCTAAGCAGAAGAAGCAATCGGTGGTATATTGCAACCACATTTGCCTATACTTTCCCATTCTTTAAACACACCTTATATTCAACCGATTAAAATTTTATTGAATTATGCCCTCATTCAAGCAGCCTACAAAAGAAAAACTCAAATAACACATACATTCCAAACGAATTGCACATATTCAGATAAAGAGATAGATCAGCCCATGAAGCAATTCTCTAAACTCATGTTCATAATGTGAACTCACTTGCTTAACTAAAACATGGATAGTAATATCACATCAATGAACATTTTCTTAGTCATCTCTTGACAACCCAAAGAAGAACAAAGATACCAAAGCATAGAACATATGATCAACTGAACTAACCATTCAAGAGGGGAAATAACAACGAAACGCATTAAAACCAAGAAGACGTACCTAGAACAGAGATTAAAACGAAAAGAAAACCCTAATTGACATGCCAGAATCAATAACAGTTAATCGAGAGAAAGGAATTAACCAAACATACAAAGATTGAAACTTCAAAATGCCCAAGAAGAAACAAACCCGAGATTGGAAGTGAGGAAGAGAAAGAAGCGATGGGGTAATGAGATTGCATCGACACGGTCTAGAAAGAGAAAGAAGGAGAGATGGAGGATTCCATATACGAATACTTGGAGAAAATGTAAAACGAAATGAGTGAAAGAAGAGCGAAAGAAGAACTTAGGGAGACTAAGTTCGGGCCGAGACCCAAATGGGTGTAAGACTCGTGGACTGAACCCGTGTGAAGTCAAATCAGATTAGAATTAAATCCAAAAATATTTTTAAAATTTTATTGAATTTAAAATTTGCAAGTCGAGTCGGACATAAAAGTCCAGACCAAATAACGTTTGAGCCTAAGTCGATGCATAATCAAATTGAGTTGATCTGCTAGCACAGAATTGAAATTGGTTAATGGGCACAACAAATCTTGTTCCTAATCAGACTCGTTATTTTGGACAGTGCAAGTTTAGACTTTGAAATAACTTGAAATACGATGCAAGTTTGTCTGAACTCAAATCAAAGTTTTTACAATGAAGTCAATGACATGATTGGCCTCATGCAACTCGATCCTTAGCATAAGCATGAAAAAATAGAAAATAAAGGCTAAATTATTACATGGGTTGTGAAAGTTCTTTTTCCGACAACCATGCTACTAGTGAGAATGTTCAAGGTAGTGGTATTTCTATCTAGCAAGATGGTAATGTTACACCTAGTGTGAAAAAAATACAGGTGACTAACTTTATTGTATCACGAATAACTCTTGAAGTTCAACCTTCAATTCGTAGTACCTTACAATCTAAAAAAAAGCTCAGAATATGGACATAACAATAACTAGTTGATGGTATGATTCAAATGTATCAATTAATGTCACTCAGTCAGCCTTATTATTACTAGCATATAGTAGATGTTATTGCTCTTTACAACCCAAAATATAAGGCTTATTCAATTGATGACTATAAAGGTAAATTTCAGAGTATCTTTGTTTATGAAATAAAGTGTTATTTGGATGAAATAATGATGCCTTGAGCAACTTATGGATGTTCGATCATGAGTAATGGCTAGACAAATAGAAGACATGAGCTCATTATCAAATTTTCAGTTTATTCTGCTAAGGGAAAATGTTTTTGAAGTTTATTAATGCATTTGACCTTATTAAAAATGTTGATACTCTGTTTCAAATATTTGAATAAGTTATGAATAAAGTTGAGCAAAAAAATGTTGTTCAATTCATTACTAATAATGATTATGCTTACAAAGTTCTTAGGAAAAGATTGCAAAGCAGGTATACTTCTTTTTATTGGACTCCTTGTACTATATATTGCATCGACCTGATATTGAAAAATATAAAAGATGCTAGATATTTTCCTATCATTGGTGAGAGTTTGTAGAAAGTAAAGAAAGTGACTGATTTTATCTATAATCGTGCATTAGTCTTAAATTTGATGAGAAATGATTTCACTAATGGTAAGAATTTGTGTCGTTTTACTATAACAAGGCTTGCGAGTAATTTCTTATCACTTCAATGTTTTATTACGATAAAGAAAAAAGTTGAGGTAAATGTTTACAATTGACAAGTGAGTCGAATCACGGTATGTTAAGCCTGATGCTGTAGTTGAAGTTTCTAAAATTATACTTAAAGATCATAAATTTTGGTCCCAATGTCAATTTGTAATTTAAGTTTATGATCCTTTAGTGAGAATACTTCGTCTAATTGATAGTAATGAGAAGGTAACAATGAGTTTTTTTATGATGTCATGGAGAGGGTAAAGAAAACAATCAAGGTCAATTTAAAAAATAAGTCTTTTTTATATACACCTTATCGTGCAGTCATGAACGAGCGATGGGAAATATAACTTAACTTTTTGTTGTTTGCATTTGGGACATTTTTTAATTATATCGTCTATTTTAAACCAAATTTTACAATGAAAATTGAAGTAAATAGAATGATGTTATTAACTATTACAACAACTGTTATTCATGAGATGATACAAGATCTTCTAAACTCATAAATAGAAGTTTATAAGGATGTTTTTGGTAATTTTAGGATACCTATTGTTGTTTATCAAAGAGGCAACCTTAATCTAAATATTTTTTTTTTACATTTGTTACTTGTTGAAAAGTAATCATCATTTTATTTTGTTTATAATGTTACTTTTGTTATTTTATAATCGCTTTGTGAAACTGATTCGAGACTAATGTTTCAAAATTGTAAAGATTTGCAATTCAAATTATGAGTTAATGCATGAGCGTAAAAGGATTTGAAAGAAATTCGAGTACATTTGAATTAATCCATTCCAAAAAAAAGAATAGATCAAAACCAATATCGAACAGGCCAAAAAACGGTACCAAATTGAGATATTTGATACCTGTCGTTGATACCGGACAATATTTAAAATATCGGCTAAATACTAATCGGTATCTTAAATTTTAAAAAATTTAGAGACCTATTTGCAAAAAAAAAAAAAACAAAATACCCCCTACCGCCGCCGACATCTTCCGTCTACCCCGCCCAATTTACTCTCTTATCAGGTTGGATGCAGCACCACCTCTTTACATCTCATCTCTTTGAGGATTTGTCATTTGATGTAGCGGGCGGTGACTCCATCATGATGGAAGCTTCCCTAGGTCCATCCTTGTGTCAACTGTTGAGGCTGGTGAAGATTTAGAGGAAAAAAAGATAGGAAAACATAGCTGCAGAAAGCAGGAGGCAGCAGCAACAAGGGACTGTCTTGCGACGATTTCTCGTGGTCATGATCCCACAGTGAGTAATTTATGCTAAGCGACATAATTATCTCCCAAAAGGGTTTTGAAGCTTAGTTGCTGTTTCGTTTTTCGATGCCCTAAAAAAATTTCAAAACCTTCTCTGGTTTTTCCTCGGAAAAATCCCAATAAAAATTTCTTACGTAAGAAAGCATGCGCAAATGATGCATGACACTTTGATAACTTTTTTTTGTCAGTTGAACTTGCAATTTAATATTAAATAAATCAAATTTTATTGGATAATATTGAATGTTAAATTTGTTAACCCAAAAGTAAAGGGTTATCGGAGAACATGTCAACATAAAGATCAAATATGGTTGATGTTACCAATTAATTGATTAGATTAATAAAGTTTTTACACAAAAGTTAAGGTAATTTGTTTTCTTTTTCTTCATTTTTGAAATTATATTGACTAAATATATATACATTAACCAACTTATTTCCTCCTGTAAATTAAGTCACACAATTAAATAATTTGAATAATTATTGTTATATCTTAAATCCAATTCCATATATTGAGTATATGGAAAACTTTTTTCTAATAATAAAGCTTAAATAGTTAATCTCCAATATCGAGTTATTGTTGATAATATATCTATAAAAAAATATTTTTTTGTTTGATGTTTTGATGTAATTATTATTTATTATACGATAAAATTATAATATTTTAAATACTCTCTATAGTCTATTGTTCTTAAATTTATATTTTTATGATCATTAAATGGTTTTTTATATTAATTTTGGTTATTTTATATGTGAAATATTTGAAAATTAATGTTAATAAAAAATTTGTTATTTTAAATTTTTATTATTATGATATTTGCAATGTTTTAAAAATTAGATCGAACATTGAATCAGTCAAATAAAAGGTTTATGATTTAAAGGTTTGATCGGTATTAAATCACTACAAAATCGGTATATAATAATTAATAAATATAAAATATAAAATATAAAAATAAATAAAAATATAGTATAAAATAAAATACTTTATTAAAATAAAAGTGCACTGATAATACCTATTAATAGATAATAAATATAATAATTTACGCTAAAATTGAATATAACAAAATTTTTTAAATAATAATAAAATAAAAAATCTATTTTATATTATTATTTATTTAAAAACTCATAAAAAGGTGAAGTATGTTTAAAGAAAGTCAATAAAACTAACTTTATTATAACTTTCTTTTCAATGTTATTTAAACATACTCTTTTATAATGTAAATATTATTTTTGATACATTCTTAAATTATTTGAAGCATGAGTACTTATATATACTAATTAATAATTAAATTTAATAAACAAATTCATGATAAAATAATAATTAGTTTTTAACAAAAATAGTTTAAAAATTTTCAATTAAAATATAAGGAAATAAATAAGGAACCTAAATTTTGATAAATATAATTTTTTAGTTATATTAAATAAAATTAGTATTTTTAAGAATAAAAATAGTAATTTATTTTTAATAATAATAGTAATGTGTAACAAAATTTTAAATAAAAATGATAAATAAAAAATTTAAAATTTAAAGAATATAATTTATTAATTAAAATATGTGATAATTAAAAAGAAAAACAAAGATGATTAAAAATTAGTTAAAACTCAATTGAGGAGGGAGAGAGTGGTGGGTCCCACATTTGGGTCCCACACGTTCAGCTGATTAAAGAGGAGGGATGAACAGTAACACAACCTCTGAGTCCCACATGTAATAAATGAGGTCTTACATATTCTAAAAGACATGAGTTATTAATCGGTGTTTTGAAAAAACTAGGCGGATTTTCTCACAAAATCGGCGGGTTGATTTTTTATTACAAAGGTTATATAACATAAATCGGACCGAAAATCAGGCCAATTCGTATTTTTAGGCTAAACCAGTCAGTTCGGTCTGGTTTTTAAAACATTGGATATTTGGAGACATGGTTGATGTAAAATTATAAAGTATACAGTACAATATACTGATGGACTATTTTGTAATTTTTTAAAAATTCAGGAACTAATTTATAAATTTAAAAAATTGTCCGAAACGGTATCCGGTATTGATCGATATCGGTACAGTACCGTACCAAAATCTAATCTAGTACCAAAGCCAGTATGGTATTCATAACATTGATGAAACAAAAAATATTGAACGATTTAGTCTTTGTTCGGTACAACTTAATACTTTAGAAAATGTACTTTATTATCACTGTTAAGTTAAATGTAATTTTGAGTAATTTAATTTTATTTGTTTAATAAGATTCTTAATATAACAATTAGGTTTGTAAATAATTTACCTTGAAAATCTTGATTTTTTGGTAGATTGAGTTTTTGAGGAATCGTCTTTGATTAACGAGGGTGACTTTAAAGATAATCTTAAATTGGAAAAGTATTGACATGTCATTTAATGCAATGAATTTGAATTACGACGATGATGAAACTTTTATCGGTAATGAGACTTTTGTACTAAATGAAAATTGAGTTCAATGCGATTTGAGTATATATTAGATTGAATGAAGTTTCAAATTTTCATCTCTCCTATTATTTTAATTTAACTTATATTTAATATATATGTTAAATTCTATATATAAAGTATAAATATAACTATAAATATTTTTGTTTTAGGTTTTACTTCTCGTTGATTGTTTCTTCAACACAGACTTTTGTTGTAAATTGTAATATTTAGAAAGTTATAGGTATTTATTGTTTTTTTTATTTAATATTTTGATGTAATATTATTTATTATACGATCAAATCATAACATTTTGAGTATTTTATATTCATTAATTTTATATTTGTATGATCTTTTTTTATATTAATTATAGTTATTATTTACGAAAGGCAATATTAATAGAAATCAATAAATTGTTATTATTTCAAAATTTTATTATTATGATTTTTGGATACACAATTGATGTAAAATTATAAATTATACAATATAATATATTGATTAACTATTTTATAAATTTTTAAAAATTTAAAGATTATTTTATAAATTTAAAAAATTATCTAAAATGGTAATTAATATTAACTAATACCGATACAGTATCAAACTAAAATCAAATCTAATACCCATGGTTCTACTGTATTCATAACATTCATTCAAGCATAAGTTTGGATTGAAATTTTTAGAAGCGGTTGTTACTATCAAATAATTTTTAATTAGAGAAATTAAGGAGATCTAAGAAGAATTGGAGGGACGTGATCAAGAATAATTTGCTAATATTAGAACTTACCGAGGACATGACCCACAATAAAAAACTTTGACATGTTAAGATTCAGGTAAATGATCCCTTATAAAGAGATTATGATAGCTCTCGCATATCTTTTACCTATTGCCTATTGTAGTTAGCCTAAGTAGTAATTACTTAATACATGTATTATTATTATTATTGTTGTTATTATTATTATTACTATTATTATTAGAATATTTAGTATTAACTTTAGTGGTATTAGTTGTATTATTATTAGTGTTACTATAATTTTTACTTTTAATAATATTTTTATTTATTTTAGTATTATATATTATTTATAGTTGTTTTTATCTATTTATCTATTTTTCCCAACATTTTTATTTTTATTTTATTTTATTTTTATTTTACTATTTATTTTTTCTCTTTTTTCCTAATTTTATGTTGTTTATTTATTTATTTATAATTTATTTATATTTATATTTATATTTTTCATTCATAATATGGGTTATTTATAAACAATCTGTTTACGAATTAGAATTGAGATAGCCTATTACGAGACCTCATCAGTTTGTTGTTATTGATGTTGTAATAGAAATTAAAAATCTAAATATTTTTTCTAAAAGGAAAAAGAAAAATTGTTGTGTTACCGCCAAAACCCTCCGTTCTCGTGTCCGTCCGTTGCGTCGGCGCGTGCGTCCAGAGAGGGAGTGTAACTGCCAAACCCCTCACTACTACTTGCTATTCACTACGCAAACACACAGCTCTCTCATGGCTTTCATTTCCCAGTATGCTCCCTTTCTCTCGCTATTGTAATACTCTCATTTGTGCTTGTGCTTATGCTCGTTTGTGGGCGGAAACTCTGGTTTCTGGCTGATTGATGTGTGTTCTTGTGTGCGTTTGTTTGTTTGTATGTATTGATGTGAGTGATTGATTCTACTGTTTCTTCCCTTTGATCTTTTGCTCTATTCTTGTGGGAATTTGGGTTTTCCGATTACGGGATTCTGTCTTGAATGGCTGATTGCTGCTGATATTTACTGGGTTCAAGGTTTTAGTTTTGATTCTTCCATTCAGGTTAAGGTCTTCAATTGTTTTAGTTTTTGCATTTGTGAATTGTATATCTTCGTTCTTGCTGTGAATTGGGGCTGGGTTACCAGCCTGTCAAGGATATGGTTAGTCGTTTCCTTTTAGTTCTGTGTTGATTGTTTGAGTAATTGAGTTTTTAAGGCATTTAACGAGCTAGACTGGCTTCATTTTTGTTACTTATCTTGCAGGATGTGCTCAATTGTAACGGGGTTGGTGTTTTAACTGTTAAGTGTTTCCAGAGTGAATGAAATTGCTCTCTCTCCCATTGATTCATTTGGATACTGTTTGGCTCAGTTTTGAATAGTAAGTTTATAGCATGGCGGACAATGGGTCCTTTTGGATTGAAGAGAGCAATGGACAACCATTTTCAGGCTTCAAGAGAAAGGATAGACCTAAGAAAATGAAATATGTTGGCTGGGCATCGGTTCCTCTTTATGGATTTCTCGAGTATATCGGCAAAGATACCAGCAATCAGCTTTCTCAATATGATGTCACTTCCATCATTGATAAATATGCTAAAGAGCGTGGCTTATTTCACCCAACAAAAAAAAAGAGAATTGTTTGTGATGAATGGCTTGTTTCTCTCTTTGGGAGGAAAACCATCAACAAAAATAAGATACATGACTTGCTTGATCCACACCTTGCTGAAAACCAAGTAGTTTCAGATGATGATTCTTCCTTTGGTTCAGAAGAAGATGACATCATGCATGACCCACAAAACCTTCCAACTTCAGAAAGAAAATCAAATAATAAGAGAAAAATTTCAGAAATCCCCAAAAGTGGCTTTGCATCTATAGTTCCTGATAACATTAAGCTTGTCTATCTTAGAAGAAGTCTGGTTCAGGATCTTCTAAAGGATCCTGGAAATTTTGAAACCAAAGTGGTTGGAAGCTTTGTTAGGATCAGGTCTGACCCTAATGATTACCTTCAAAAGAATTTTTACATGCTCGTGCAAGTTACAGGTAACAGATGCTTGCTTCTTAAGTTGAGGTTTGCTTTCCTTCTGTCATAATCAATATCTGTAAGCAATCAGTGGCATGTAGCTTACTAAAACAAGTAATTGATATTAGAGCTGAATTTACTTTATTCATGTTGATATCAATATTTTTGTGTGAACAGTTTCCCCAAGTGTTCACTAAATAATTCTTTCACAGGAGCTAATGTCAGCGCACTTTCTTGTTATACTCTAGGTGTAAAGAGGATCTCCGGAAAGGAAGATAATGATACAGAAATTATTCTGCAAGTTGCAAATTTCGGAAAAGATGTCTACATATCCATGCTTTCTGATAATAAATTCTTGGAGGTAATAAGAAATTGTGACATAGATCTAATTTTCACTTAGATACAACCAAATCAGCAACAAACAAAGTTTTCAAAGCATTTTCTAGTTGGAATGGTATTCAAACGCCATTTACCTAGTTGATGAACAGAACTAAGATACATGTCAAAGGTTTTTAAGCTGGTTATGATACTAATGATGATTATTATCTATTTTTGCTTCCAAATATCTTGCCCAGACCTATTATTTTTAATTTTGGATTATCAATCTTATTAAATAATATGCTACTTATGTTTGGGTATTGGTTTAATATTATGGAATGAAGTAGTATCATTTGTATGTGATGTAAAGCAACAAATTTATTAAGAAGCTTTTCTGTAGTGAGAATGTGTTACTATGCATTATGTTAACTAATCGTTTATTGTAAATTGGTTGAAGCTTAAACAAGTTAATATTTGCAACCTGAATGTTTATTTTTGATGTAAAAGTATCATAGATGATAATAAAACAAAGACATTGAACTTTATATTTTGGTTGCAGGAGGAATGTGAAGATTTGCATCAGAGAGTCAAACAGGGTTTACTCAAGAGACCTGCTGTTGTAAGCTTTCTATCAATTTTGCATAACTCTCAGAAGTTATCAGTGCTCAGACTTGACTTATTTAGATTGTTATTAAGTTTAACTCAAGCCTGAATTTTAACGGGCCTAGATACAATAGTTGTTTAAATTTTCTTGAATCTGGGATAAAAGAGAATCTTATTGCTCAATTCGGGTTTTGGGAAAATATTATAAGATTCCCAGATTTGAAGCTGAGTTCAGATTGATAAAGCAAAAACTTCAAGTGTATGAAAAGACAAATAGAATCTTCAAATGAATGATTGACATTTTTTCATATGAATATCATCATTCTCAGTTATTTAGATAGGAGGAATGAATATCATCATTCTCAGTTATTTAGATAGGAGGAATTTAAATGGCTTATTTTTTTGAGATATTTATTTGGTAGTTTTTCACTTAGTAATTGCTATAATGTCAACAACCAATGATATCTTTTAGAGAACGTTAAACTTTATCTCTTGAAAATCATGTGGTGGAACTTAAATTGCTGTTCGAAGTTGTTAAAATTTTAATTTTTGTTAATAGATGGGGATGATGAAGAACAGTAGGTTTATTCTATTACTTGCTGGAAGTTTCTCCTATCTTGGTTGCTTTTTATAATATTTTATCCTGTAATTGAAATGAATAAGCTGGAATTGTATTTTTATTGGATTATGTAATCTTCTTGAGTTGAATACGATGATCAAGTCTTTTTTTCTTTCATTAATCTTTCTCCTTTCTTCTGAGTGCAAGTTTTGCTCAATGTCTTATAGGCAGAGTTTGAAGAGAAGGCTCGGTTGCTGCATGAAGATGTAATGAAGCATGTATGTACTTTTTCTGGTGGAAAACTTATCATGAAAAGGAAATTCGATAAAACTTCTACTTCTTTTAAGTTTTCATCTTTTCTCTTCTATGAATTGATTCTTTTGGGTGGGAACGACATTTTATGTTTATGTTGACACACGAGGAACCTTCAATGAACTTCCAGAAAGATGCATATACATATTCATATGAAAAATCATAGAGTGCTTTGAACTTGTGGGTATTTTTCTAGTAGGTTACCATAAACGGCTAGGTTCCTAAGCTCTTAAATGTGGAACTCATAAATATTCTTGTGTAAGGAAAGAGATTTTTGATATTCTTCTTCATAAATGGTCTCTCTATGTTGTAGATTGCCTATGCATAGTGATTTAATATGGTTTGACTTTTTCACTGTTGCTTTGATTGTCTGCTACCTAGAGTCATGCTGTGATGCTCTTTTTGTTGTGCTACTATGGTTGTTCTCTTGTAACTTGTACTTCTTGTGGTGAAATTTCAGTGGATTGTCACCGAACTTGATTTTCTACAGAAGCTCATTGACCGAGCCAATGAAAAGGGGTGGCGCAAAGAATATCCTTTCTTGTATTTATTGGATATTGCCATGAATGCAAACCTTATTCTAGTATGTGGTGTGCTGTGAATTTTATGGCTGTTAACCAAGTTGTTTCACATCTATTGCATAATTAATGTTTTTATGTAGTTCTTATATTTTATAATTTATTTGTAAGGTTGTTTTGGACTTAGAGATTCTCTCTAAGCTAGAATACAAGATACCATATCAGTTTGGAAAGTGTCCCGAGGCCATGGAACTATCCTCTGAAGGTGATCAATATCATGAACATGTATAAACTACTTTCAGAGTTCAGTGTGCTGATAGCTACTGCTCATTACCATGCCCACATTTAACTTAGTGCTTGAAGCTGGATTAGCTTCTTCTGTTCTTATTTCATAGTCTTAAGTTCCCATGGAGGCGTTAATTGATGCTTGATGAGGATTTTGTGTTCTTTGATATATTTGCATATATGAGAGTTTTTTGAAGTAAAGAAACTTTGTTTTCCTTGATGGTACACCAGGTAAAGTGTTTGGTAAGCAAAGCTAGAAATTTCCGTGATGATGTTCTATTTAATAATATTCCAGAAAATCTATATATGAAGTTGCTCCTTACTTTGAATGGAAATAAGTTTTTTCCATGAAGCAGCCTGCTTAAGGTAAATCTTGCATGAGGAAACATGAGGAATGCTCCTCATAAATGAAAAGAAAGAAGAAAAGAAGCAAACCTAATCAAATAACCTCTCTAGAGTTTATGATTTATTAGGACGTTCATAAAGAGATCCTTGTAGTTCTCATAAGTCTTTTTAACTCTTTCCTCTTGTAGTTAGCCTAAACTTGTAAATAGGTAGTACTTACCTTTTAGGAATTTAGCTTAAGCCTTTTTTTCCCTAACTAGGTTGATTTAGTAGTTTTTTTTAATTATTATTACTACTAATTTTCTTCTTCTTCTTCTTCTTATTCTTATTCTTATTATTATTATCCTTTTTTTCTCGCTTTTCATGTGGGTCATTTGAAAATAGCTTATGTTACGTATTATTGGATCTCTCCAAATCTCATGTATCAATGAGATTTTTATTGGGTATTGTTGTTGTTTCACATTTTATGTGTTATAAAGTTCAACATGAAATTGTAATCCAAAAAGGATCATTGCTACTAACCCAAATAGTCCAAGATTAATTCTTGATTGACTAGAAGTGAGAACAGCTGATTGAAATTTGGTAATGGTAAATTTACAAATCTTGCTTAGATTCATTGGCTGCTCTGCTTTGGAGCTTATATCTTCTAAATTAGCTGTCCTGATTGCTTCCCGTTAAAGTGTGAACTACTGAAACACGTTCATTGTGAATCCTTAACCTTGTGGAGCTTGCACACTGCTCGAGTATCTTGACAGAAGGCAACTGCTTCAGACCCCAGATGAACAAGCGCGACTGTTGCATGAAGTTCCGGAAGTTACTGAAGATGAAATAGAAGTTGAGACTGATGGCCAGGATTTCCCTGAAAATACTAACGAAGCAAACCATGGTTCAACGGGAATCAGCCCCCACGGAGCTTCTGATTCTCCCGTTCTTGATATAGCAGCCAGTGGAACTTCATCAAACAGTGAGTTCTGGATCATGGATTCTTTAGTAATAGCATTAACTATTACATTTTTGGCTGTGCTGCTTCCCAACATATTTTCCATGCATGAGTGGATTCACATGAACTTGGGGTTTTCTTGGTAATGGGTCATGAGGTGGCAATCGAATTGAAAGAATATGGCGTCTGTTTATTTCATTTGGATGAGTTTTAGCCTTTTGTTACAGGAAAAGCCGCCACAGAAGTTGTGGGGTAGAGAGAATTGCTTAGTATAATTTGGATATTTCAAATTATTCTTTTGGTTTCCGTTTAGCAACCACTTAATCTCACTTGAGGCGCTATTATAGGGCGACAAAGCAATTTTGCTGATGAAGCTAAAAGGCGACTGGTGCAAATCCAAAGTTCGACTGCTGGAGCAACATATCCGACCAATGGAGCAATACTTCCCACCAATGGAGCAACACTTCCGACGGATGGAGAAACACATCGGGTGGATGAGAAAAAGAATGCTGAGGATCAAATCGGCTTCCAAGCTAAAAGGCGACTAGTGGAGACACAAAGTCCAACCGCTGGAGCAACACGTCCGACTGATGGAGCAATACTTCCAACCAATGGAGCAACACATTCAACCGATGGAGAAACACATCTAGTTGTTGCGAAAAAGAATGAGAAGGATCACTACCTAGTTATTGACTTGAGTGATGATCATCCGCTTGATGATGAGAAAAAGAGTACCAAGGATCAAATCGGCTCCCAAGTTATCGACTTGAGTGATGATGACGATGAAAATAAGGATCACCAGAACAATGGTGATCTTAATCCAGGAATCTATATCTGGTATTATGTAGATCCTCACGGACATATCCAAGGCCCCTTCTCAATTTCAGCACTGAAACGCTGGAAGGAAGCGGACTACTTCCCTCCAGATTTCAAGGTTTGGAAGACAGGACAGAGCCAAGAGGAAGCTGTATTGTTGAGTGAAGTTATTTGTCAGGAATGTGAGTGTCCCAATTAATTGTACAAAAATGTAAATAGAGAGTAAAGAAACCTTTGAGGAGATGGAGATGGACAATGTTCATGTTCTTGATTGTCTTGTCTGTGTACTGAATCTGCGGCTAGAGTCTGTTTTTGGGACTTCCTGATGAAATGCCACATCTGTTTATGTTAAACATTAAGATGGTTTTAAGGACAGTATACTTAGGTATAAATTTATTATCCTCAAGTCTACTAAATGTATTTTTTTAAAGATCTTAAATTCAATTCGAAATTTGATTAAACTAAATTTGATTTTTTGATAATAAAATAATAATAACTAATACGTTTTAACTTTTTACTACAAAACAAGAAAAAAGCAGAGCTCGTCTCCTTTTGGGATGGATCTCTCATGTCAGTCTTCGTCTCACTCATCTTCCTGAAACCTCAACCTCAATGACCAAGAATGGTTGGACCACCAAAAAAGCACTTTATTCCTCTTCTTCTTCTTCTCTCCCTCTTCGCACTCTTCTTTCTATCCCAATTCCGTTTCTATGAACACCCAATTTCTCCTTCCTCTGATCAATTCTTCACTCCCATTGATAAAGCACAAAAGCAACCCAATTCCCGTTTCACATTCCTCATCAAAGTTCTCACCTTTAATCGTCTTGACTCTCTCACTCGTTGCCTGCGTTCACTTGCCACCGTCGACTATGGCAACGACACTGTCCATCTCCATATCTACGTTGACCATTTTCTACTATCTAATGATTCTCTCGACGTTTTGGATCAAAGATTGGATCTTGCACATGGGATTCTGGAGTTTGTTGATGGGTTCAAGTGGGATTTTGGGAATAAGGTTGTGCATTACCGGACAACCAACTTGGGCCTGCAAGGCCAGTGGTTGGAGTCTTGGTGGCCGAGTTCTGATGATGAGTTTGCGTTCGTAGTGGAAGATGATTTGGAAGTGTCGCCAGTCTTTTATCAGTTTGTTAGAGCTCTGATTGCTAATTATTATTACAATGTTTCCAACTTTAGTCCTTCTGTCTATGGTGTTTCACTCCAGCGTCCGAGGTTTGTCCCAGGTACCTATTTTATTTTCTGATGTTTTTGTTTATGCACTGATATAAAGTTATTTTTTTATGTGCTTTCTTATAGCAGTGTTGCTCTGTCTGGATATGCCACTGTTGGAAACTTATTGTGATTTGTTTCTTTGATTTCCATGTGTTACCTAATCCAACTCAAATTTGCCTCTATAGTGAATCTCACAGTTACCAGTATTGACCGATATGATTAGTTCGCTATACTTGTTAAGGTAAAAGTAACATTACTTTAGCTTTTGGCAGTTGTTTTGATGGTGAAGCTGTTTTATGATGCTAGAATTGAGAATCAATGATTGGATGCTATTGTAATATCATTGATTTACAAACCAATTGAGTCCATGAAGTTCTTTCAACTCTCAGATCATCTTATTGGAATGCTTCCTATGGTGATATTTTGATCTAGCGCTTGAACTAGTGTTTCATTATTGTCTTAAGAAAATTATTCTTGAATCTGGTGCCCAAATATCTGTAGGTAATCAAGGTAGTAATTGCTGGGAAGTGGGTAGTTTGCAACTTAGACGGGTGAAATGATTTCAAATATTGTGCTGAATAATGCTCTTCAAGGTTTTCTTTCTCTTGGAATTATTTAAGCTATTGTAATCTCCTCCGCCTATCCTCATTGTACATGCATAAAAAGCTATATGTATGTGTTTCAAATTTCTAGTGGCAACAAACTGCAGCTATTATGATATATGTTTTAGGGTATGGAATATTGATAGAACTTTTTCCTGAATGTTGAATCTGAGCAATGCTTGTAGGCAAACATAGTTTGTCGTTTCATTTGCTTATTAGAAAACTGTCGCTAGTTCTGTGGTCCTTCCTTCAATGCAATTTGCTTTTAGAAGTCCATCCCTAATTTCTTTGCTTCATGATTGTAGGAAAACATGGAAACAAAATAAAATTGGATAATGGAACACAACTTTTCTTATACCAGTTGGTTGGCACATGGGGTCAGATTCTCTTTCCTAGACCTTGGAAAGAGTTCAGATTGTGGTATGACATGCACAAGGCCAAGGGAATAAAGCCGTTTCTTGATGGAATGGTAATCTAGTGTGCTCTTTGTTTCTTTTTCCCCCTTGTTCTCTTTCAGAAATATTTTGAAACTCTTGTTTGAAATGTTAATTAATTTGACATCTGCATGTAGGTGACCACAGGATGGTACAAAAGAATGGGAGAAAGAATCTGGACTCCTTGGTTCATCAAGTTTATTCATTCTAGGGGCTATTTTAATATCTACACCAACTTTGGGCACGAAAGAGCACTTAGTGTTTCTCACAGAGATGCTGGTGTTAATTATGGAAAAATTGTCGGACCAGACTCCCAATTGATAGACAGCAGTTACTTTGACCTGAGCTGTCTGGAAAAACAACCTTTAACCAACCTGAAATGGTATGATTTTTGTTTCAGAGAAGTGCATCCTGGAAGAGTGATAAGGAGCTTGGATGAACTAGGATCTGTTCTCGTGTCTGTGCAGAGTCAAAAGGCTGTTTTCCTTGTGAATTTATTTGGAGCTCCAGAGGAAGTCATAAAAAATCTACTCTGCCACTTCGAGAAGCTTGATATACAGAATTATATATTTCTGGCCTTTCAGTCGGACTTTGTTTTTGATCTTGCTAGAAGGGGACATCCTGTAGTTGAAGCAGAAGAACTCCTCAACAGTTTTGGAGCACAAAACTTGTTGAAATCTCAAAACCCTAGCACAAAGTTGATGCTGAGCATTTTATTAAAAGCTTATGTAATTGATAAGTGTATTGAAGATGGCTATGATTCTTGGACTTTGGATGCAAATATGCTTTTAGTCAAGAATCATCCCTTTCATGGGCTTGTTCATCACGGGAATGATTTTTGTGTAGGAAAGAGCTTAGATTTGTTCTTCGCTAGGGGCTCTTCTTCTGCTAAAAATGTTTGGAATGGTTTCTTGAAGAAGCTTGCTGTAACAAATGATCAAGTTTTATTGCAGATGCAGGGCAGAAGCTTTGTTTACATAGTGGACAAGTTATTGAACGAGAATGGCGTAGAAGTTAGTAGGATAGATGATACAACTTTTGGGATGAAGATTGAACCCAAAAGTGTTAAGAAATCCTCTTTGGAGGATGGGAAGAAGATAATTTACTGGTCCTCAGAGATAGGATCAGATTTGATACAAAAAAGGCTTGAAGAATTAGGAATGTGGGATTTGGATGCTGACTCTTCTTGTGCGGCTGTTGTTTGTCACCATCAATAAAATTTTGGTTGGTGAAATGCATTATTTGTATTCCAATTGTATGATTCCTTTTCATAGTGTTCTCTTCATTTCATCTTAATATGGTCTGGCTGATTATTAGTATTTGTTTGATTTCAATTCTGAGATTGTATACACTTTGCTTCCTAACACAAAAGCTGTTGCCTGTCTATATTGACTTTCAAAGTCAAGATACATAATGGAATGTTTTACAAATTCACCGGGAAATATATTGTTTATGCATGTCTTTTCTCTTATCTGACCCAATCTTAAAAGTTAAAACAGGTATGGTTGTTTCCCTTATGCAATGGACTTGTAGTTTATTGGAAGTTGAAATCCATGATAGCATGGTCCTTTGAACCGTTGAAACTTTTAGCGGTGCTGTAGACTTCCAAAGGTTTTGAACTATTCTTTTGAACCTCTCTTGTTTTATTGGTTAAGCAATTTGCTTCCACTTTTACTAGCCAATTGTAAGGAGTTGGTAGCATTTTTGAAGCTCAGCTATTGTGTTGCTAATTCTCTTGAAAGGTCAAATTTTAAAGATATCACTCCAATCTAATTGGCAACTTGTTATATGCACAGCCCTGGGATCGCGTCACGAGACGGTTGATAGGGAAGTCTCCTCCCTTGCCCTTATTTATGTTCGTACCCTTCCTAGAAGAACCTATCTTTGGGAAGAAAGTTCGGT
>JAOQMM010000173.1:211161-235395 GCA_027563515.1 Erythroxylum platyclados | reverse complement strand
CTAATTGTGCAACTGATTGATCTGCAGCTGATCGCCTCCTCCTCTCATATGTTTTGCCTACAAATGCATCTATAACACAACTGCCCATTTTTCCTTGAATTTGGGATATTGCTTTATGTTTTCTGGTTAAGACTCGTTGTGATTGCTTTAAAAGGCCTAGTGCTATTTGATTTCTGGGGTCTTGTTAGGAGGTGAGAAAGAGTTCTCCTTTAAAGTTTGAAGTATACTTTTGAGTTTATTTGATTGGAAAGAAATGCCAAAAGTTTCATGTTGGGTTCCTTTTAAGGAATCTGTCTTTCAAATGTTGTCTTAAGTTGCTTTCATGGATTTTTCTTTTCATTTCTTCATTAGATTTTTTCCATGTAGGATGCAATTATGTTCCACATATCAGCCGGTTGACATTAAATGAACTTTCTGATATGTTCTTAAGCTTACTTATATCATCAACATAGATGATCAGTTCCTGGATTTCTTTTTCATTAGTTCTGTTTTCTACGGATGACAAAACTATATACTACTTTCATCATTTTCCTCCAAGATCTGTGGTAAAATTTTTCCAGTCAGCAGGTTCTAAGCAATGAATCAGCAAACTCGGATATTCTGGTAATAGACCTCAGTTTGAGATTATGGTTTTATAAACGCTTAGTTACTTCTCTTTTTACGTTTGCCTTCCTTTAGGACGAGTATTTTAATTTACACCTGTTATGCTTTAATAAGTTTCTTGCTTGTAAGAACTGCTTGTTGATATCTTTTACTGGTTTTTGATTCTCAGCATATACTGATCCATAATATGCATGCAGATATGGTTTTCTTTAGGGATCATTGAACCTAATATTTTCTAATTTAATGCAGATCTAGTCATCAACATTGCAAAAACCAATGCAAGATTTTCATGTCCAGTCATGACCTGTGAATTTGCCTTTTCAAGTACGGTTAAAAGTGTATGCGATTCTGTTTCTATCTTTTTCATTTCTCCCTTCAATCTGTGTTGTGATTATAATTATCTCGAGTTGGATCGTTGGAAGTTCTAAAACTTGCTTAATTTATCTGGAAATAGAGTGGCTTTGATGTTTTAAGGTGAATTCCCTTGGCAAATGGAATTGCTCAGTTTTCAGGTGATTTGGGTTCATTACTTCATTGTGCTGTCAAAACTAGACTTCTTGGCACTGAAAACAAACAAACAGGCATTTTTCTTGTCATAACCTTTTCATTTGTCTGTAGGTGTCGGGCATTTTTCTTGCCGTGACCCTTTCCTTTGTCTGTTGCCGTCATTGATTATTCTTAAACTTGTGACTAGAAGTTAATTCAATACTAGAATGCCATCTAGGAAGCTCATACAAAACTTTCAGAATACCAATATTCTCAAGACATGCTTGTTAACTTATCGATGATGATGATATATCATATATCGAACCTGATATGAGATATAATAAAGGCTACTGCAGCATATGCTTAACTTTTGAGATATGCTTATTGGCCTAAATCTTGAACTTTTGCTTTGTTACCTTGTATTCTTTTTATTTTTAAGTTGACAGATGAAATAATTAGTTATTTTTGTTAAGCGAAAAGACTTAAATGCATCTTTCGGACTCGACTACTTTCATGGTATATTGTATGCCTTAAGGTGCATCTACAAATTGAATGTACATGAGAAGATCCCTCTTGGTGACTTTGTCTGTGTTATCTTATTTAATTTGTCTTGAATAAGGAATAAATCCATCGTGAACTTTTTTTCTTCCTGTTCTCATATCATCTTTTATTTTTCCTCCTTGCAGTTTGCATTGCTCCACATGTGGGTTAGGGTCAGTTCAGTCAACTAATCAGTAGCACATACGCATCGGAGCAGTTTCCGTCAGAAATTGATCTACAATAGCCTGATCTGATAGGACCAACTTATGTTTTTGCAGAATTAAGGAGCTTATGGCTCTCTATGACAATGTTTATGTGTCTACTATATTAACCATTGTAGCTTGGAACCTCTTGTTAACTCACAGAATTATCCAAGGCCAAGCCAGTTCGAAGTAGAAACTAAGCTGGAGTTTTACTAGAGCTTCCATTCTTGTTCCAGCTTTTCTGAAATTTGTGAAGTTTTGAGGTAGGGAATAACTTTGGGCGTGTAAGTTGTAAGTTTTGAGGTAGGGAATAACAGAACCTTTTGTTTTTTCATTTTATGGAAGAAATAAAAATAAGAAAAATATAGACAAAGGTCAATAAAAACTCAACAAAACTAATCAAGTATACCAGCACCAATATCTTTGGATCAAGAAAAGGATAACAAGTTTAAATTTGGATTAAAACTAATTAAATCTGGTGGGAGCCATGCTTTCAGCATAAATTGTAGCACAGCAAAACCAACATTCTTCTGCAGAATTTAACTTGGAAAATATACAATAAGTGAATTTTTTTCCAGGTGCTACAATATCATTATATAGTATGTTGATCTAACTGGTGAACTTAGAACAAAAGAATGAGCCCTGTGAAGCTAAAACTAACTGCTACAAGTATCCACAAGAAGTTACTCCAGCAGTATATCTCAAGTTGTTGCTTTCCCCTACAAACATTTACTACCATACCTACCAAAAGCTTGAGGATTGCTAAGATGCAGCAAATCATAATTACAACAAACACAACGATCAACTTCTCGTCCATATATGTCTGATTCTCCAAAATGCTTTCCACCTCTGATCTGCAAATTAATGACATCCTCAGGACAGGTTTAATGCACAAGAGAAGAGATCCAGAGAGAGGAAACTATGCGGTAGTGCATACAAAACAATGAACAATGGATAAACTAACTTAACCACATCCAGGGAGAATAGGATGAAAACCCACGGACAAGATACAATCAATTCACAACATAAATTAAGGTTGACAGAAGAATAGTTAGGTATAAACAAAGTGTTAGCTGCCAGTGAAATAATTGCGTTCCAAATGATAATTTCTATACTTTGGTGTATATATCAGAATCTTCATTCATTTCAGAATATTCGAAACAGAGATTAACAAGAAGAAACTTTCATGGAGATCATTACAGAGATTTTTGGTGATAGGTAAGAATCCTACTTGATAGTGAATAGAATGTAAAAATTGTAAACATATAGGTTGATTCGTCCCCTGTCTGCATAGTAAGAATATTGACCCTTTTCCCCTTATGCATGACCATGTTTTCAGTCCCTTAAATCAGTAACTGAGCAACCACTAAAAGAACGATCCTAGATACACAGCCTCCTGGGTATGTGCATCTGCCTCTCGGGAATAGTGAAGAAGAATGAAACCGAATACAAAAAGTTTTAAGATTTACTATACCTGAGTAACGTATTCTCTACCTTAAGACTCTCAATTTCCAAGGACACAACAGAGTTCCAAGAAATTATATCAGAAACATCTTTGGCCTACAACAAAAAAGAAAAAGGGAGTATTTCAGACAAAAGAATGGAACAAATGAAATAACAGAAATGACAAGTTCGGCTGGCAATGGTCCACATACTATTCCCTCCTCCCTGTTAAGAAGACTTGCATCAGATCTCATCCTTTCCAACAGCACAAACATCTTTTCTATTTCTGTCTCAAGATCTTTAAAAGTACTTCCATACCCAGAATTCAATTCTTCCAGGTACTTTCCTAATACAGACAAATTCAAATCAAGAGACTGAACCTTTTGCATCAGTATCTTAAGAACAGAGTCTGCAGGCATTCTCCCGCCAGGATGTGGCCGAAAATCTCCAACTTGATTACTTATGTCACCTTCAGAAACTTCTCTTTTTGGTCTTGAATCTTTAGATTTAGGTTCATTATCAGGTTCTATTTGAATATTTGAATAAGGGTCATCGGCTTGTGCATGTATCCCCTGTGAAGAAGGTGGTTTCCCTCCAACAGTTAAATTCTCTGATATGAACAAATCATTCTGATCGGATATCAAATCCTCCAGAATGTGTTCAACAACATCCACCCCATATACTTGCAAACTACTTAGTGTACAGTAAAACTCTGAACCATAGTGGCTAAGATGCTTCAATTTTAGATATCTCACCCACTTGGGCTCCTGAAGATAGAACCTTTGTGACTGTTTCACATTCTTAGCAATAAAATTTCCAAGATTCACCCAATTCTCAGTCGGATAAACCAAACTGCCAAACAACTCAAAATCCTTAAAGTTGGATGAGTGATGTTCGAAGTTGGCTAATTCAATAGTATCTACTAAGGTTTCTTCTGAAAGTTCTATTACCACAAATTTTACTTCTGCTGAACATGGATTGAGAAGGTACTTGTCCACATCTATGCCCAATATATTAGATGCACCTCTCGCTTCCTTGTTAAAGGCCAAAACCTTTGCTCCCTTTGATGCAGAAGCATAGTTGTACTCTGCCCCATCAGGCTCTACTCTGTGCAGTATGCTTCCTGTTTGGTTTACGGCAGATTTCCCTTTTGAATTAACCGCTTTATGCTTAAATTCATCAAAACCCAATGGCACATCATAAGATAGTCTATCAGGCTTTGGTTTTTCCTTCTGCAGTCCTTCCCCTGCACTACAATTTTCATCATCATCTTGTCCTCCAATGGCTTTTGTGTCATAAATACATTGTTGTTGGTTGAACTGTGCCTCGCTAATGGAACTCCTTGGGTCAGCAATCAAAGTATGGGGACTCCAATTCAGGTACATAGCACAAACGTTCGGAAGTAAATGTTCACCTCCATTTCCATCAAGTAATATTCCGATGATATCCAATTCCGTTCTGGGCCAGCACATCTCATTAACTGGATTTTGATATATCAGCAAGCATAATAATAGAGATTGTATGGAATAACTACACAAAAGTCAAATTTTGAAAAAATAAACGAGTATAAAAAGGATAGAACACCTGAGTGAGCATCTTGAAGCTGAGCACTACAAAAGTTTAAGCAGAAGAGAAGCAACCCAAAAACAATGACCAGAAGAGATGAGACCTCCTCCTTCTTCTTCTTACAGTAAAAGTTACTACACCTGCAAATGGTGGAATTCACAGCAACAGAAGCTTTCTTTCCCTTATAAAGAGCTTCACATAAACTCTGCATAGCTCATCTATCTCACTCTTCTCTCCCCTCAACCTGCAAAAAACTACTTTCACATAACCAACACCCACCAATTCAAATTATACAAAAATACCAAGCATTAACAATAACAGCGATTATATGGGTACTGAAGAACTTGTCAGCATTAAACACAAAGACTATGATTTCTTGAAAATTCAATCAAAAAGTAAAACAGATAAGTGTAAAAACTAGTAATTTAATCTCCACAGAAAATAACAATCAATGCAACTTCGCGTAGTCATCTTCTAACTATTACCTGTAAGGTTATGAGAAATGATTGCAGCCTCACTCACTCTTCCAACGTCTTCCTCTGATCTATAAATCCCGATTCTTCCTAAAGAAACTTTCTTTATTTATCTATTGTTATTTTCCATGGTGGAATGGAACTCTTCTCCTTTCTTGTTCTTTAAATTTTAAGCAACACAATTTTCCAATTTAGGGTTTTTACTGTCCAAATTCCCAATGTCCCCATGCCTTAAACTTACGCGAATTGGGATCGAATCGAATCCTCCGAAGAAACCCTAATTTTATCGAATAAAATTTCCCCTTTTATTTTATTAAAATTAATTAACAATAATTATCTTGTTTAATTAGGTATCAATTAAAATCAAAATGTTGAATATATGTCGGCCTGCTCCGACCACCTGCCCAACCCGGCTTAGCCTGAGCCTGAGCTCGAATTTTATTTTATAGAGGTTCGCTCGTGATTGTCTGAGCTTAACGTGAGGCCTGGTTAACTCAAGTCTGACCCATTGACCTTTTTTGCCATTACTAGGAATCACACCAAAATATTATATTAATTTTCTATTATTAAACAATAATAGCACCAATTATTTGTGAAAATAATAGGCTTTCGAAAATTTGTGTTCGAGTTGAACTTGAGTGATCTAAAGTTCGATTGAGTTTGAGTTAAGCCTGATAAAAAATCTTTTAATTTTAAAAATTCAAAAATTTACATTATTTTATTTAAAAATTTTGAATTTCAAATAGGACGAGTTAAATAGAAATGGCAAATGGGTTTGGGAAATAGAAATGGCAAACTAATTCGGGGCTTGCCAGACCTAAAGTTGAAGGATTAGGCTTGGATTGATCGAGCCTCCGACCTGGTTTCCTAAAAAAGTCAGGCTTAAGGTTACCTAGGTCTTTCTAGACTTAACCCTTATAAGTAAAACGAGATCATTTTATTTTTTTAATTTTAAAAAAATTTGGGTAAGATCAAATCGGATTCGGATTCGAGCCCACTACCCCAAGTCCAATCAGACCCTAGGCTCCCAGAAGCATGGGTCGGGTATGAATCGAGTATCAATGGGTCCAGTCCCAAACTCAGCTCGACCCACTACCATTCTTAAATTCAAGTAGCTTGAGCTTGAGCTTAACTTAAAATTTGTTTTTTTTTTAAATCAAACTGGATTTGAAACTCGATCAACTTCTATTGGGCTTGTTGATTTTGGTTGGACAAATTTGTTAAGTCTAAGAAACAAATAAAAAAAAATTACAACTTTTGAAATTTTAAGTATCTTGTGTTAAAAAAAACAAATATAAACCACTGGAAACATTTGCTCTAAGAAGAATAATTCGAGAAAATACAATTATGTGAATCTTTTACAATTTTTTTCTTGCCAGAACTTTTAGGTTTAAAGTATATCATAATTAAAGTTCTAATTTTGACATGTATAAATAGATTCAAAATCTCAAAATGAAAGATTTTCCATTTTTAAATTTGAAATAAATAATAGTATTATTCGATTATGTTATTAATTGAGTTTAAAAGTTAACGGCTACATTAATTATATATATACATATATTCAAATACATATTTAAACATTATTTCTGCAAAATGAAAAAAGTATATATTTTTGTTGTCTTCTTCTCAACGAATGTTTTTGTTATTCAAAGTTTCTTTTAAAGGATTACTTTTTAATTAATTTTAAATTATAAAGAAAATTTAACTTTGAGATTCATTTATTTTATCAAACTTCTAAAACGTATCAAAAGTTTTATTTTTCGTAAAAACATTGTTTTGTTAATGAAATCATTTCTTAAATTTTAGGCAATCCACTTATAAACTTTGAGATATCAGAAGATCATACAACGATCGTTCAATTGAGGTAATCGTTGTTTACGTTTTAGTATTGCAGTTCGATTTTCACTTTATTAATATTTAGGGTTGTAATTGATAATTGTTGAAAAGATTATTCTTTATATTTTCCCCTTGTTCATGTTTGATGTTATCTTGATTTATTCTTTATATCAATTAATTATATTAATCTAATTTCTTCTCTTTTTAGCTTTATTTCATATATAATGAAGCATACAAAAGGGACATTTTAATTCCTTATTTTTTAAAAAATTTAAGTGATGTTATTGTCAATAAATTTCCAAATTTGTTAAATGATTGTTTATTAATAAGAAAATTGTTACGCCATGAGTATAAATTATAAATTTTCGATATTAAAAAAGTCAACAGTATTTTTTATTTTATTGTATATAATATTTGCAGTATAGAAAATGAAAATTATAAATCTAAATAACCGAATTTGAAAACAAGTAAAGTTCTGGTTATTTATGAATTTTTGGAAATTTTAAGAATATTGATAAAAGCAAATATATAGTTTAAGCCTTTGTATATCTACTGCTTATAATCTTATAATCTTATGATATACAATTCAACTCTTTGTATGTATAAGGGCACGAAGACAATGCTTTGAATTGTTGAAGATTCCATTCGCATAATCTTAGATAAATTAATTTGAATTTCATTTAACCCAGAGTGAAGTTAATAGACTAAGTTTATATTAATTGAGTTCCGGGTTGGATTTGACTTTAGGTCTAATATTTTATTTGAATTTTCTTTCTAAAACAATGTGATACGTACTAATGGACCTTTGCATATCTCGCATATTAGTATGATTTTTATTGAGTTGTTGTTATTGTTATTGTAAATTTATAAAATGGTATATTATATGTATATAAAATATTTATTAATAAGCATATAAAAATAAGTCTAAAAAAAAAACTTTATAAAATTGCAAGATGGATTATATATTTATTCAAAAATTGGTGGGTTGACTTAAAAATTTGACCTTTTTTTGTTTTGTTTTGTTTTGAAGAAGAAAAGAGTTGAAACAATGGCAAGTTGGATTGGGCGCCAAACATTTTCAGGTTGTGTGCCAAAACCGAAAGTGGAGTCAGTGATTTTCCCGCTCTTTCCCTTATCTTCTCTTCCTATTAATCATTGTCTGCATGGTGTCTTCTCTGCATTTACCAAAGTTGGGAGATTAGAACATAACATGCCATACCCAGTTCATGGTTGAAGATTTCATTGCAAATTCTGCCACTTGTACAAAGGTTCCTGTCCAAACAAAGATTGAAAAGACAGCCAAGGTCTAGGGTTTGGATTTGGGTGTGGCCTCTCCAGAATTTTGGTATAAAAAGATGGGATCTTCTGCACTCCTTTTGCCCCCAGAAGTCCCCAAGTCTTCAAATAGTAAAACTTCATCTGAAGGTATGCAACACCCACTTTTGTTTTTTCACTTTAGTCTGTAGCTTTTGTGGATTCTGGATTGTCACTTTGCTGATTAGATACCAAGATTGTTGCTTTCTTCTGTAGCATGTTGACTTTTATTATGCCTTTTGTTAGATTGCTCCTTGCATCCCAGATATGATTCATGTTTTTTCTTTTAATCTCTTTGTTTTTGTGATATTTGGTTTAACATGAAAAGCCCAGAAGTTTTCATTACTCACTTTACTCTCCGTGTGTAGTATGCACCTTCCTTAGTGTAAAGTGCTAGTCAAGATTCATGGTCTTTGCCCTTAGTGTTTGTATATTGTTCTCGTTTCTGGTGTCTTTAGTAAATTGTGTTTCGTTCAAGTAGGATTCAAAGAGGTGTACTGCACAGTATCAGTGTTTATTCATTTGAAAAAGAGGAGTGTAATTGGTTTGCATAGTGTCCACCAGGTAAGCAACCCAGTTGATGAACTTGTTGGAATCTATTTAGTCGAATCCTTTTCCTTTTTGGATATGTTTCTTAGTTAATGATTTTCTTTACTTGTTTCAACCCTTTATTGACTTCATATAGAGTGTTTTCACCCCATTTTTTATTTTCCTCTTTGTTGGCTTGTGTATATTTTGGATGTCCTCAGAAATGGATTTCTTGTACTCATGTCAGATGGCTGGTGCTATTCCCATGGCCTTTGTAAACATAAGTCTTCCTACTTCCTTTCGATTTTTAACTAGCTATTGATAGTTCACCTGTCTTAAGAAAGTACTTGGTCATGTATATACGTCCTGTTTAGTGATTTGCTGCCTTTTTATTATTCTTTCCAAAGTTTTTGTGTATTCTTTCTATGTTGTAAACCTGTCCTCTGTAATAGAAATGAAGAACAACAAAGGGAAGAAAAGTTCCACTGTTTCTGACAAAAAGAAGGAAGCTACAAACAACAGGAAAGGCAATAAAAGGAATTCCCATCAAATCAATGATGTATCTGTAGATGCATACAAAAGACCAAAACGAGCTGCTGCATGCAAAGATTTTAAAGAGAAATCATTGCAATTTTCTGAAAAGCCCTCAGTGATTGAGTCAAAAAAAGATCATCTTGTTGATGAAGAGTTATTAGCTGTTCGCTTGACTGATGGAAAAGAAGAAGGTCGTGCGAACCGGAGGCTAACTGATTTCATTTTGCATGATTCAGATGGCAATCCTCAGCCACTGGAGATGATTGAAGTTGCTGATATGTTTATTTCTGGTGTCATATTACCTCTTGAAGAGAATCTTGGCAAAGAAGATGAAAAACGTGTGAGATGTGAAGGCTTCGGAAGGATAGAAGGATGGGACATCTCTGGTTATGAAGATGGCTCTCCAGTTGTGTGGCTTACAACAGATATTGCTGATTATGATTGCCTTAAACCTGCTAGTAGCTATAAAAAGTTCTATGATCATTTCTTTGAAAAAGCTCGTGCTTGCATTGAAGTTTACAAAAAACTTTCAAAATCCTTTGGGGGAAATCCTAATTTAACTCTTGATGAGTTGCTTGCTGGAGTTGTTCGATCAATGAGTGGAAGCAAGTGTTTCTCCTCTGCAACATCCATTAAGGATTTCGTTATTTCTCAGGGTGAATTTGTTTACAACCAGTTAAGAGGCTTAGACGAGGCCTCAAAAAAGAATGACCAGAACTTTGAAGATTTTCCAGTTCTGATTGCATTAAGAGATGAAAGCCAAAAACATGGGAGTTTGATGCTGACAAAGGCAGCACATTGTGGTGGGAGCTTGAAAATTGGTTCCAAACTTGAAGATTTGCAGGCAATGGCTAATAATTCTGACTCGTCAACCACTGTGGCTGAGGAAGATGAAGATGCAAAGTTGGCAAGGTTACTGCAAGAAGAAGAGTATTGGCACTCTAGCAGGAGGCAACGAAAAAATCAAAGTGCAACCTCTGCCTCAAACACTATCTACATCAAAATTAATGAAGATGAAATTGCAAATGATTACCCACTCCCTGCATATTACAAGCACTCTGATGAAGAAACTGATGAATATGTTGCTATTGCCAGTGAAGATACTCTTGATCCTGATGACCTACCTAAGCAAATGCTCAATAACTGGTCACTTTATAACTCTGACTCTAGGTTGATCTCGTTGGAGCTTCTCCCGATGAGGCCATGTGAAGATATTGATGTCACAATCTTCGGTTCAGGACTGATGTCTGAAGATGTTGGAAGTGGGTTCTGTCTGGAGAATGACGCCAATCAGTCTTCTTCTGGTGCTTTTGAGGCACATGATCAGAATGGTCTACCAATTTTTTTGAGTGCAATTAAGGAGTGGATGATTGAATTTGGCTCATCAATGATTTTTGTCTCCATCCGGACAGATATGGCATGGTACTGCTTACATGTTTGTTATTGTATCTAAACTGCAATTCATCTTTATTCCTGCTTTAAGAGTTGACCACCAAATTTTTTGAAGTCTATGAAGGTTTTGGTTGACTAATACATTTTTGAAGGGTGGATGGCTCAAGAGTAACTTATCCTAAGCTTGTTATTACCACCAAGTAGCATTTTTCAGGGACAACAGTAGAATTACTTTTAGAAACTTGGTTTGAAGGTGGGGGAGGGGTAGGCAAGAATCTCTGATTCTCTTAGGTGTAGGGCAAGTAATCTCCCATTGTTGGTTAGTAGCACAGTGCATACATTAATACTTTAAAATGATCTTTGAAGATATTTACATATTGTCTTTCTTTCTTGATGTTGATGTTTTTGCTTTTGAAAAAATGTATTCAGGTATAGACTTGGAAAGCCATCGAAGCAATATGCTCCATGGTATAAGCCAGTTCTCAAAACAGCACAAGTTGCAATAAGCATCATCACTTTGCTAAAGGAACAAACCCGGGTGTCAAGGCTTTCTTTTTCAGATGTAATCAGGAAATTTTCTGAGTTCAAGAAAGATCATTGTGCTTACATTTCTTCTGATCCAGCAGCTGTTGAGCGGTATGTGGTTGTGCATGGACAGATAATATTGCAACTTTTTGCTGAATATCCTGATGCAAAGATCAAAAGATGTGCATTTGTCACTGGACTTACCAAAAAAATGGAGGAACGACACCATACCAAATGGTTGGTGAAGAAAAAGAAAATTGTGCAGAAGAATCAACCAAATTTAAATCCTCATGCAGCAATGGCTGCTATTGGTTCTGCTGTATCTAAGAGGAAGGTTATGCAGGCAACAACAACTCGGTTGATCAACAGAATTTGGGGTGAATATTATTCCAACTACTCACCAGAGGATATAAAAGAGGGAACTAATGGTGAAGTTAAGGAAGATGATCAGGTTGAGGATCAAGAGGAAAATGAAGATGATTCTGATGAGGAGCAGCTAATACCTTCAGAGACAGCACAAAGGCCTTGTTCAGCTTCAGGACGACCTAAATCTCACTCTGCAAAGAATGAAGTGAGATGGGAAGGTGAACCTGTGAGCAAAACATGTACTGGTAAAACAATTTATAGACAAGCAATTGTTCATGGAGAGGTGATCGATGTTGGCAGTGCTGTTTTATTAGAGGTTGATGAATCAAAAGAAATTCCTTTCATATGTTTTGTGGAATACATGTTTGAGGCATTGGATGGAAGTAAAATGTTCCATGGGAGGCAGATGAAAAGAGGATCCCAGACTGTTCTTGGTAATACAGCCAAGGAAAGAGAATTATTCTTGACAAATGAGTGCATGGATTGTGAACTGGATGATGTTAAACAGCCAGTTATTCTTGAATTGCGAAAAACACCATGGGGACATCAACATAGAAAAGATAATGCCAATGCTGATAGAATTGATAGAGCAAGAGCTGAAGAGAGAGAAAGGAAAGGGCTACCTGTAGAATATTACTGCAAAAGCTTATATTGGCCTGAGAGGGGTGCCTTCTTCAGTCTTCCCTTTGATACAATAGGTCTTGGTACTGGTACATGCCACTCATGTAACTTAAAAGATGCTGAAAGGGATAAGGAGACTTTCAAAGTGGATCCCTCTAGGACTCGATTTCTATACAGGGGAACTGAATACTTTGTTCATGATTTTGTATATGTGTGCCCTCATCAGTTTGCTTGGGAAAAGGAGGAGAATGAAGTTTTCAAGGCTGGAAGGAATGTTGGTTTAAAACCTTATGTTGTGTGCCAATTGATGGAGATCAATGGTTCAGTGGAAGGCAAACAAGCCAAAGCAAGCTCAACAAATGTTAAAATCCGAAGATTTTTTAGACCTGAGGACATCTCAGCTGAGAAGGCATATTGTTCAGATATCCGTGAGGTAAACTCCAGAAAATATTTAAGTAAAAGTTGTTAACCATTGCCTTATTTATCTATAAACATATCCTGATTATCTTCTGTGGAGAGACTCTTGTGCATATTCTTATGAACCCATTTACTAATGGTTCTAATGGCTTATACTTTCAGGTCTATTACAGTGAAGAGACACATGTTTTTTCAGTTGAGACAATAGAAGGAAAGTGTGAAGTCAGAAAGAAAAATGATATGCCTACATGCAATGCTCTTGTAAATTTTGATCATATTTTCTTTTGTGAGCATCTGTATGATCCAGCTAAAGGGTCTCTGAAGCAGGTAAATTTAGAAGTGCCTATTTTATTGACTCAGGCTGATTTATTTATTCATTCCAACATCTAAGCAAATTGTCCTGGGAAAATGGTGCTCAAGCTGGCTTTGCTCTTCATTTGAATTGTGTTATACTCTTGCAGTTACCAGCTCATATCAGGTTAAGGTACTCAACTGGGAGTGGGGATTGTGATTCTGCAACAAGAAAGAGGAAGGGTAAGTGTAAAGAGGGAGAAACTGATATAGACGTTAATGAACAGAAAGAAGCGTCTCAGGATAATTGTTTGGCCACATTGGACATATTTGCTGGTTGTGGTGGTTTGTCAGAGGGATTGAGACAAGCTGGTAAATTCCCTCAACTATACAGAATCTCAAACTGACTAAACTTGGGCATCTATCGTTATGAATTTGATGATGATTATCTGTTGATTCTGATGTTGTAGGTGTTTCATCTACCAAATGGGCTATTGAATATGAAGAGCCTGCTGGTGAAGCATTCAAGCTTAATCATCCGGAGTCCTTAGTGTTTGTAAATAATTGCAATGTTATACTTAGGTAAATTGCATCATGGTTATGATTGCACTTTTCTTTGTTATCAGTTTGAAAGGACTTCTTATGGATTCCAATGCAGAGCCATAATGGAAAAGTGTGGAGATATAGATGATTGTATATCAACTTCTGATGCTGCTGAATTGGCTGCTGCACTTGATGAGAAGGTGGTTAGCGGTTTGCCATCTCCAGGAGAGGTTGATTTTATCAACGGAGGGCCACCATGCCAGGCATGCATGAATTCTGACTTCCTTGCACTAAACTTTAGTGTGTGCTAGTTAGTGGATGTCAAGCTTAATTAAAAAAAAAGCCTTTCCTTTGCAGGGATTTTCTGGAATGAATAGGTTTAATCAAAGCACTTGGAGTAAAGTGCAATGTGAGATGATTTTAGCATTCTTATCATTTGCTGATTACTTCCGGCCAAAGTATTTCCTGCTAGAGAATGTGAGGAACTTTGTCTCCTTTAACAAGGGACAAACTTTTCGTTTAACTCTGGCTTCACTTCTTGAGATGGGTTATCAGGTAAATGCTGTCATCCTTGATAGCATCTCTATCATTCATTTCTACATACATTTCCCAAGAACTAAACCAAAAAAATAAAGGAAGAACAAGAAAACCAGAGATTGGAGCACATAACAGGAAGAAACTAAATTGCCTATGATCATGTAACTGTTTACATTTTAGGTTCGGTTTGGTATTCTGGAAGCTGGAACTTTTGGAGTTTCTCAGTCAAGAAAACGAGCGTTTATATGGGCAGCTTCCCCTGGGGAGGTACTTCCAGAATGGCCAGAACCCATGCACGTCTTTGCAGTCCCAGAGCTGAAGATCACGTTGTCAGAGGATTCACAGTATGCTGCTGTTCGAAGTACTGCTGGTGGAGCGCCTTTCCGTGCCATAACTGTCAGGGATACAATTGGTGATCTTCCTGCTGTTGGAAATGGTGCCTCTAAGATGAATCTGGAGGTACATTATATCTTAGAATTTCAATTTTGGCATTTCTGGACAAGTAAAATGCAGATCACGTTTGTCACCATCTAAACCTTTCTTGTCCAGTATAATGATGATCCAACCTCATGGTTCCAAAAGAAAATTCGAGGAGACATGGTTTTGCTGACTGATCACATATCAAAAGAAATGAATGAGCTGAATCTCATAAGATGTCAGCATATACCAAAGAGGCCAGGTGCAGACTGGCGTGACCTGCCAGATGAAAAGGTACATACTTTGGACTTCTTGTTTGAATGTCATTAGATTCTTCTGTAGTTCTTGAGATAATTGTTCTGAAATGCAGGTTAAATTGTCTACTGGGCAAATGGTTGATCTCATACCTTGGTGCCTACCAAATACAGCCAAGCGTCACAACCAGTGGAAGGGCCTCTTTGGAAGATTGGATTGGGAAGGGAACTTCCCAACTTCAATTACGGATCCTCAACCCATGGGCAAGGTAGGGATGTGCTTTCATCCTGAACAGGACAGAATCCTTACAGTTCGTGAATGTGCACGATCTCAGGTATGTTGAATCTCACATTTCTTGAACAAGTTTAAGCTTAGTCATGTTTTGAGGTATAGATCAGAAAGAGCTACCCCTTTACTGCAAAAAAGTTTCAGACGAACTTATCCAAAGTCAATGGACCAAATTTGGTTTGATTGCATAGCCTGTGCCCTTAATCTCTTCTTTTATCACAGGGATTTCCAGATAGTTATCGGTTTTCTGGAAACATTCAGCACAAACACCGTCAGATTGGGAATGCTGTTCCTCCACCATTGGCATATGCACTGGGAAGAAAACTCAAGGAAGCTCTTGATATTAAAAAGAAAAATAGTGGAATGTAATAACTTGTGATAAAACATTGATATTGTGATTCTTCTTTCACCCCATTCAAGTTCAAATGATAGGTCCTCAAGAGTGCAAATTTCTGTTAAATTTATTGAACCAAAAGTATTCAAAACACTTTTTGTCTTTTCTATAGACTACTGAACAATGACAGGTTAATACTGCTAATTCTATGATCATGGAAATTACACAACACTTTAAGGGCAATGATATTGTTACAACATTACGTACCAGCTATGGTGCCCGAAATTTGATCTGTACGGTGATCACACCAGGCCTTACCTCATCAAAATGATAGCTGTTAATGGAAATTATTGTTAGATGAAATTATCATCACTAAATAGAGTAATTCAGTAAAGTGTGGATGATAATCATGTATACTATACTAGACTTCTTTAACAAAGACAAGACAGAAGAGGGTGTTACCCATTTTCATTGAGGAAACTTCTGACAGCAGTTGGCAGTGCAGCTTGTCCTCGGCTGTGATTGCCTACTCCTGTACCAAACCATTCATAAAACATTCAACCCAAACTGTGTACTGATTAATGCAACACTGCCTCACATAGCAAACATCTTTCACATGAGATGACTCCTATCCAAGAGCTGCTGCGCTATGATACTGATTTGCGATGATGGGTGTGTACATGCGTGCATGCTCATGAAAACAATTCAATGTATTGTTAACATCAAAATTAACTAGGACATGCAAAATCAAAATCTTTCCTCTATGATTCACGTAACCCTCCTCCGGATGCAACATGCAGTAGCTAGACATCCACTTGTTATGTATGTATCCAACCAGCATACCAAACATGGATGCTGAATTCCAAAAACCATGCTATCGTTTGGCTGTTTAATCAATTCATTGTTTATCTAGAAGGGAAGGAAATATGAAATAAAACATGCAGACCAAAAGTTTGTAGAGCCAAGCCAGATAAATGACATTCATTTCACCGTACTGCTCTTTTTTGTCCAACTTTTTTCGTATTAGTAATTCAACAAACACATTCCTGTATGATTAAGAAGTAGATACCTGTTATCACTTGAACTGATGTTGGTCTCTGCCTAAATGTTGACTGCTGCTTATCCAGGTTTGCTTTATCAATCCTCTTGAAAGCCTCAGAAGAGGAATAATGTGCATCGGTATCTTTTGTTTTCACTTTATCTGAAGATACGGGCCGACTTGCCAGGCAACAGGTCTCGATTTTTTGCAGATGTTCTTTTAATGCTTGAATAGCCTCAGCTGAATGAAGACCATGCAAGTCCAATTTCCAGAAATTGTTTCCACTATTCCTTAAGCTTAAAATTTTTTTGGCTGCCTTACTGTTGAGGCTTTCAGCAGCCAACCAATCCTCTTGAGCCTTCTGTGAGTGTTGTTTGGCAGAAAAATGATCTCCTCTAAGAAACGCATTCGTAGCTGCCCTTGAGTGCTGGGACGCCAACCTATTCAATATAAGGCATAGAATTGTTAGAATCAAATTACTAAATATATGTGGCCAAAAAGGAACATTGACAACATGCTGCATCTTTTCCCGAGAAAATTAGCGTAATTAGAATCTTTTGATGCATGTTGAAATGGTTAATGAAACCATCACCCTCCTAAAGCACTAAGTTCAATGAACAAAAAGAGAATAAAGGGCAAGCCTACCTCATCATCCTAAGTGCGTCCTTTCGGTGGCTCAAGTAAAAATCATCCTCTTCCCACTCTGGTTCAACAGGTACAGATTTCAAGTGTCCCAGAATCAATTTCATGTTCCTTGCAGCATCATCAGAATTCCATGGCTCATAAGATGAATGCGATTGCTGCTCTTTTTGATTCTTTTCGAGAGCATCCTCAAGTGTAGACCTAAGATCAGCAATATCTGCAGCAACTTCAACAAGGTTTTTACTCTTTGGAAACAAAACATGTTCAGCAAATCTTTTGTCACATTGACAATCATCGGGAATGGTGCTACATTGTGCTCCCACATTCTCAGCAGAATTGACACCAGAAACCATTCCGTTCAACAAAGTTGATGCCTTATCAACATCATTATCCACAGACACCATTACGTCCTCAATCAAGCTATCATCAGCCCAGCCATGCTGCTCTTTGAGCTTCTTGGTTGCAGAGTTTGGATTGTTCTCCTCAATAACAATATTATCACCACAGCAAGGACCTTGAGTTAACCTATTGATACGACCATCCTCACTTAAGACTGGAAAATCCACTGAAGGTTGAAGTACAGATGAAAATGACTTTGAAGTAAATACATTATTCTTTGGCAAGATTCCACCGGACAGAGAGGTTTCGCTTCCTGATATTGGCGGATACGGGTCTGAATCCTCGATAACTTCAGATCGACCACCTTCTCTTAGTCTCTGCTTGAGATCAAATGCAGCCCAACCATGTGACCTACCTCTACTCTGTGAGGTCTTTCCATACGATGGCCTCACAGAAGGATTCATCTTTTGTTATAACGCCCTAACGGGGCACAAGATGGTGTAAAATGGAAGCTTCTGTAGTTGATTTCATACAGAGACAAAGCAAACGAACTTTCTTAGTGTAAGACTTGGCTCAAAACAGAACAAAAACAACATTACGACAAGAGCCTGAAACATGAAGTTCAGGGGAAACTCGTGCTCTGAATAGGTTCCCCAGATTGCTCTATTATAATCACCAAACCCCTTCAAACCTAACACCCAGTTCAACATCTAACATATTCTCTTCAATTCTACGGGTATTCAACAGAAAAAACGGAACACACATGCTAAACACCAAAACAGCAGTAAACGAACTGAATCAGAAAAGAGGGAGAGATTGAACAAATACCCACCTTATGAATCAATCAAAGACTTGGTCTTTTGTTGTTAATCGACGAAACCAGAGCAAAAGGAGATTATTTTGAAGCTCGAGTCTCATTTGAGAAACAGAACATGAGGATGATAGAGAAAAAAGATGAAAGTGATGAGAATTCAGCAGTCCAATTGCATGTCAAATCCATAGGCATACACCGTCGAATCCCTTCTCTGTTTCTTCTTCTTCTTGGATATGGAAGTCTGATTTGGTTTGGATTTGAAGAAGAAAAGTCAAAGTCACATCCTTTCTAAATAATTCATACAACCTTTTTACTAAATTATGACACGACATACAACGCTGGAGGTCGTAGATTTTAAAAAACATACCACACAGGACTTAACAACAAATCTATTTCTTCCTCACAAAATCTACTTTAATGTAGCTTCCACGTCTTTGTTCCTGAAAACCAGGAAGGAACAGAGGTACAGAACAGAACAATAAAAGCACAGATTTTGATGCAAGGGCACATGGTAATATTTCGGGTTTGAATTTGATTTGAATATTTAATTTAGATTGGATTTAAGTTTTAAGTGTATAAAATTTTTAAAATATAATTAATTATAAAATTTAGTGAAATTCACTCAAGTTTAACGAGTGAAATATATATTTAAATAAGTTTAAACTCAAATATTTAAATTTAATTATGCTCAAATCCAATCAAATATCTAAAAATCTTACTCATTGATAATTTTAAAGACAAAAAGAACAATTTAGCCTCTAATATTTACAGTAAATCTAAAGTGGATCTTAATGTTTTGGAACGATCAAATAAACCTTAACGTTTGCAAAAATGAACCTTAATATTTAGAAAACGTTTAAAATAGCTTTTGATTGGATGAAACAAAAGACTTAACTCCTTCAGATGTTCCATCTAATTACAGACTGTTTTGAACATTTTTCAAACTTTATGGCTCATTTTGAACACTTTAAAATATCAAAGTTCAACTCAAATTTCAATATAAACGTTGGGGAATAAATTATTGAATTAACCTCATTTTAAATAAATTTTGCTAATATAGAAAAAGTCATAATATTGAAGGTTATTTTTTCTTTAATAATTCTGGTAATAGATCAGGTTTAAACTCGAGTTTAATTAATTTAAGATGAATTAAATTTAAGTTTAAATTAATAAAAATTTTAAACATACAAACAATTATAAAAATTGATGTAATTTTACTTAAAATTAATGAATTAAATATATATTTAATTGAATTTAAATTCAAATATTTATATTTAAATAAATATAAATTCAATTATTTCAATTTTGAGTATCAAAAAATCTTATTTGTTAACAGTCTTATGTAAAAAGTTCACAAGTAATTATACATTGAATGTAATAATTTATAAATAATGTATTTTAATTAAAATATTTGATATAATATTTAGAGTGCTATAACAAGTATATATCTTATAAATTATAGAATAAATTTATAAGATATATACTCACTTTGCAAAGGCGAGTTATTAACGTCTCTTTCAGTGATATTATTTTAGTTTAATTATTTAAATAAAGTCATTTCAATATATAAATTTAAGAAATTTAATATCAAAATATTAGGATAATTCAAACGGAATATTCCCAAAACATTGCAAACAAATATTGAAAATCATCTGAATATCTACTATACACAAAAAAACTTAATTTGCGTAAATAAATGAGAGGACAGCGGCGAACACGTAGAAGGCATGAAGCATGTTTGGATAATTAACGTAACCTTCTTCCCTGATTTTTTTAACAACTCGTAGTACCTTCTCTGCCAATCCTGTAACGGATCTAGTCCTCCCACCACCACCACGTAATGATCTCGATCCTCTCCCTCTGGCAAGAATGCTTTCCACAGCCAATCGGTTCGCTTCACAGACACCAATGGCGTCTCCTTCAGTCGCATCTCCGATTCCGTCCTCTCCTCACCTCAGAAGAACGGTTGTATTGATATCAGACCGATCACCTTCACTAGCTCGAATCTGCTCAAGCGTGGACTGCTAAGTTGGCGCCAACGCTGTCTCCGGCTAGAAATCACCTGGATAAGTCTGCATTTGGGGGGCGATTGCGGTCCAGGTACTGGAGGACTTCGTAACCGTTGTCCTATTAAGAAGGAAATTTGTGTTCAGGAGCAAGACGACAGTTGACAGAGATGACAATGGCCGGAAGCTTGAGAGCGAACCTACGGCAGACGAAGTCGTACGATCTGGAAGCGGCACTAAGGAAGGAGAAACGTCCGCCGTTGAAGAATATAATCACAGGAAGAGGAGATGGCACAGGTGTTAACGACGGAGTGTAGAGGTGGAACCAGAGGTGCCGTTGAAGAATACTCTTGCTGTTCCATCCAATGAAACAGAAACAAGGTTATCCCCATCAGCTGATATAGAAAGAGCTTGAATAGCATGATCGTGACTACTGAACGTTCGTGCACAATCGCCCGAGAGACAGTCCCATATTCTTACTTCCCCATCTGCGCATCCCGTCGCAACATACCGAGACTATGAGGTTAGTGGTAATAAACTCTCTTTACCTACCAAGTCTCGAAATTTCAGCAGTAAACTGATAGGGAAAAGGAAACGAAAAAGGGAGAGAACTCTAAGATACCTTATGGTCACATGTGCATCTTGGTAATGAATGATGCAGATCCCAGATAATAAGCTTCCCATCCATGCTTCCAGTTGCAGCCCACGGGGACCTGTCAGACCACAAGATAAGGGATAATTCGGTGAAGATGAATAAGATACCAAGCTAATTAGGAAAACTAACGTTGTGGGAAGGAACTCAGTAGAACACTAGGAAAATGGTAAGGTATAGTCTAAAAACTCTTGCCTACTACTTATTACCACATGCATAGATGAGACCAAGAGAGATACAGAGGGATCATGGACTTTACCCGGGAGCAAGTCCAATGCATTCAACTGAATCTGAGTGAGAAATCAAAGAACTAACTACCTGTTCACGGGCCACAAAAAAAAACTCAGGTATTAATAGATTTGATTGATAATTAAAGCAAAATCGCTAGGCAACTCAAGAGATGGAAAATCCAAAAAGGAAACTAATAACAGGAAAGAATAAAAAAGATGAGAACAAATTTCTTATAACAGTATAAAATGTGGGTATACAACTAGTCGTCTTTCTATTGATCCAACCACAACCAACCTGATTCTAACCCTAATTTGCTGAAATCTAACTGCCCTAAACCTTCATACATGTCACCAAGCCAAAAGAAAACAGAAATTGATACAAGTACAGAAACACAGAATCGAAAACAAACCTTCCCAGCAGTTATATTGACAATATGGACAGAATTATCATTTGAACCAGTAATAGCAAGAGTAGAATCTGAGCTCAATGCTAAGCATGTCAATCCTCCAATGTGATATGGATGACCTAGAAGGTACGAAACGGTTAATAATGCCAAATAAAACCTCAAAAAGCAAGTTAAACAAGCAGTTTGTGATTAGAAATTGAAGTGATCTTCTATTTAAGGAACGTGTGTGAATATAAAAACATAAAAATGACATAGAACTATACATTTGGTGATACAATCCATATCAAAAAGCTAATCATTTACAACCCTGCAAAGAAAACTTGTATACCACTAACTTCAATAGATTCTTGGATATAGAGGGCAAATAATAGAAAGTTAAACAAGCTTCCTGAATTGCTCTCAACCACACATTTTAGATTTTCAAACAATTTAGAACCTTTTCATGCATGAAGCTATACCTGTGATAAGCACATTGTCCATTAAAAAAAGTGTAGAATTCATTAAATATCATATATCATGATTCACGACCCAGAAAGGTTATGAAGTTTATCATAAAGCATAGTCTCATATGCAAGATACAAAACAAGGTGCAAGATCAGCACAACAACGTTATCTCTAGTGTAACATTGTAATCAAGCCCGGGATGAGAATGGGGCATAGGTAAATTGGCTAGCTTCCCTTATTAGTTCAAGCTGGGGACAAGAGTAACTAAGTTTGGCATGACAATTCAGTGCTGGAACTTCTGAAAATGGAAAAAATGATTTACTCAAGGAAGAAGTGAAATAGCTAAAGTGATCACAGAAAAAGAAAAGGCATATTTAAAATTTAGCACATAAAGCTTGTTACATCCAAGTGATCAGGCAAGCATTAAATCATCAAAATAGCTTCAAAACTATCAGGCCCTTCAACTACATAAACAAGTAGATTGTTCAAACAATTCGTGCATCATTGCTCTTATTCTTTCTTTGAAATTAGGGAATAGTTGGAATGTAAATGACAGCAAATGCACAACAGACCAAGTCTTGAGCTTAGAGTTAGTGCATCTAGACAAGTTACCAATGTCTGTCCAAATTAAGTTGTTCTGCGATGTTACTACAGTAAATCTAGTAGACAAAAAGTTATATGCAAAGTATTTAGCAATTTATGCAATATCAAAACTCACATTCCATATTCCTGTTGAAAAGCTAGAACTAAGTTTACATAGAGATAAAATTTAAAGATGACACATTTATGATTTATCTACAAAACATCAAAGGTGCCATTACCTTGCACAACATGAACATTCTCACCGCTTCTTGGGTTCCATATCCTTAAAGTTGCATCATCAGAACCAGTACAGATTGTTTTACCTAGAGCAAAAGAAGAAAGATGAAGCCAAGAAAAGATACAATCAAAATCTTAAGATTGTACATAAGCAAATAAATATATGCAAAGTGAGAGAAAAGAGAAATTAAAGGCTTACCGTCAGGAGTAAAATCGCCACAAGTCACACTAGCTCCATGCCCTAAAAACTTGTTAATATAGGCACCTTTGTCTGCATTCCACATCCAAACAGTAGAGTCTTCACAAACAGCCAAGACCAAGTGTCCTCTTGGATGCCATCTAACCCACTGAAGAACCACAAACTTAAAACTCAATTTGTACACACAAAAAAGGTAGTACCAATTATTAGATAATTAAAGTACCTCAATACCCCCATCAGGATCTTCAAATCGATATTTCAGATTTCCCGAAAAAGCATCCCAAATTTGAACAAGTCCATCAAATCCTCCAGATGCTAACAACTGGCTGTCAGCACTGAAAGCTAAAGTGGATAGAGAATCCTTATGACCTGCACAGTAGTGCTAAGAAAGTTAAGTCTCGCAAACATATACTTTAATAAATAATTGAATCGAACAGTTTTGACATATTAGTAAATGTTGATACACTGAGTTCAGATTAATGAATTGCCAAACGAGTATTCTATAGTCTGCTCTTTCCATCTGTTCTTTCTTTAATTCTCTTGTCCTAGTTCTTATTATCTACTGTTTCTATATAGCTTCTTATACACTTCACATGTTAATGTTAAACTGAAAAATAAAAACCACAAATACGAGAAATAAACTTCATAGAAAAATAACCAAAATCAGTCTTAAACAGAAAATATGATAAATAATTCTTAAACTTGTGCTCAGTTCACATTACTACTATCATCCATCAAGATGGCATTAGATGACTACACCTTGGAGCTCGCATGCCCAGTCTCCTAGGCCTATCTTCCAAAGAAAGGATCTGTCATCACCACCACCAGTGCCCACTAGAGCATGATCTGTTGGACTACAAGCAACAGTACACAGTTCACCTGTATAAACAAAAAATGCAAATGAAATCTGATGGCTTATATTTCAAAACGATGACATCAATCAGTTTCTACTTCATGTATAGCAAAAAATATTCAAACCAAAACATAAATTTTCTGTTGAATACATGTAAGGAACAATGTGTCGGAAGAAATTGAAACAATACGTGCACAGATAAAAGAAATTTGTATGTTATTGTATTCATCTATGCATGAAGGTGTAAGTGTGCGAGTGTGTGTATGTGGGTTAGGACA
>JAOQMM010000173.1:151305-200961 GCA_027563515.1 Erythroxylum platyclados | reverse complement strand
GTCTCCTATAAAGTCGTGACAGACTAATTTAGGTATACCATTCCTTCCATTAGTACCCGAAAAAAGTTCTTTAAGTGTTTGGTAACATATTAGTTCTGTTTTTCAATGTCCTACCTAATCTAGACTATTGACTGGGAAGAAGGGCCCATTGACGGTAAGTATGTGGATCAAATATTTAATCTGTTTGGATCTTTTTGAAATTGACAAGGAGTTAGAAGTTGCTCAGGTCAATATTTATGACCCCTTTTGCTCGGTTCCACAGATGAGAACTAATGTTTGAAAAAGTATATCAGTATACCTATATTTTTTATGTGTAGTTACAGACTTTTAATTTTACAGGTAACGGTTAATGTTTAAAAATGTGGTCGTAGATGGTAACTTTCTTTGTTGAACATCAAACTAGCACCGAGTGTTTGATCCTTCTGACTTTCAAGGTTATGAGCACTTGTTTTCTATTAATCTATATGGCACAGCTGCAGTCTTATGGATTTTGAAGTTGCATGTAATTCATTGTTATTTATATTCTATCTTGTTTGCAAGCTTGCCCATCTTTTTTGCCACATTTTCTTAGCTTCTGAGTTTTTTTTTTTTTAAACTTCTCTGTGAGCAGGTAAGAGGTGGCCAGCTATGGGGAACAGATATATATACAAACGACTCTGATCTTGTGGCAGGTAATTTGTTATATTATCAAGAGTTGGTGACTAGGTTTTTCTTAATATATATGTTGTAGAATTTGACAAATGGATGCATGAACTAACACTGATCTATCAATCTTGTTACAGTTCTCATGCATACAGGTTACTGCCGTCCCACTGCCTCTCCTCCACCACCTGCCATTCAAGAGTTGCGTGCTACAATAAGAGTGTTGCCTCCACAAGATAGTAAGCACTTACTTTCATGTTTCTACATAAACCAATAGACAGCTTGGTTACATTCCTATAAAACATTAATTTAAACTATTTGGATTTCGATATTGAGCCTTTGGTTTTTGTTTTAGGCTACACATCTATGCTGAGAAATAATGTACGATCCCGTGCTTGGGGTGCTGGAATTGGTTGTAGTTACCGTGTTGAGCGCTGCTGCATTGTTAAGGTGGCAAAACACTATATCTATTTGTTTGTTATACATTCCCTCAGCCGGATGCTTCTAATGGTTTATACATTGTTTAAGTTATTCACTTTATTGGTCTCAGAAAGGAGGTGGAACTATTGATCTCGAGCCTTGTCTAACACATACATCAGCTGTAGAACCTACTCTTGCTCCAGTGGCTGTTGAGCGGACAATGACAACACGAGCTGCAGCTTCGGTATGACCTAGTAATATAAACTTTATGAGTTCATTTCGTTGTTGCTCTATCTTTTGTCTATGTGGAGGTTTTCCGAGTTTTCTTCTTCAAATGTGGCATGATACAGACTAATTAACTAGATCAATAGGATATAACTAATCAGTTACTTGCATCTGATAGTAGGTGGTGTCCTTGTTGGCCTCTCTTTAAGCCTTGTAGTACTTATATAGAACTTGGATGGAGAAGGCAAACCTGAAGGTCTCTCTTGGGATTCCAAAATTGCAGGGAACAGTTCTCGTGATCCGCATAAATTTGTCTTTTCTTAAGTGTAAATGACATATAATTAAACACCTGTCAAAACCGTGTATAACTTGGTACTAATAGTTGGCCACCAATGGCTTTTTGTAATGGGGAATAACTACATTTTGTGAAACAAATGTATGCATCAATGTGACAAATGATTAAAGATTGTATGCACAGGTAATAAATGCATCATGATCCGAGTTATTTATTAGTTTCTGTTTTTTCAAATTTGATAGGCTTATTTACTATCTTTTCTCTTTCAGAACGCGTTGCGTCACCAAAGATTTGTACGTGAAGTTACAATACAGTACAATCTATGCAATGAGCCATGGTATATTTTTCATTAGATACATAGACTTTTACTAGTTGGTTGAAGCATGAAATTTTCACATCTCATGAACTTGGATAGGTTGTTTTCTCTTAGTGGTCCAACTCAATCCCATTGCAAAGGAAGATTTTGAGCAAGTTAGCCTGCTTTTAACTTTTAAATAGGATTGACCTATACAATTTTGTTGTTATTTGTGCAAAATTGACATAGATGGTGACATTTGTCACGCTAGATTCTCTATCCTGTAGTCTGTTTCCCATTGGCTGCAGACCAGTAGTGATGAAAAAGTGGTTGACACATTTTTTCCAAGAAGGTGACATGATGAAAAACAAATTCCATATTCATTGTGGTGCAAAACCATAAATCACCATCCAAAACCTTAAATTGAGTTATATATCATTTGAAGAGGTCAATGTAAATAGATCAATCCTCATCTTCTAATTGGTTTGAAAGATTACTTTTTAACTTTATCTATGTTTTCCTGTTCAGCTTACAATGAATGGCTAATTCTTGGCTTTTATGCATGGGTGCTATACTAAAACTTACTAATGAAAAATACCACACCAGGAGTCTTTGTGCATTTGACTATACTAATAAAAATACCACACCACCAGTCTTTGTGCATTTGACTATCTGGAGAACTATAGACTCTGCAGGCTACTTTCCTTTGTGCTCGTAGGTATAGTCGCATATTTCCACATGAACACATGCTGTCTTCTCTCAACTTTTCTAGATAGTTCATTTTCTTGGTTTCCATGTTTTTGTTTAGACATTACAATAGTGCTTCATGCAAGGCACTTTACTATTACATTTAACTCTCTGCTTATCTCCTAATCCATAATTAAGGGAATCTTTGATATGCTTATCGGTCTCCATGGTTGATAATTTTTACAGGATAAAGTACAGCATCAGTGTTGTGGCTGACAAGGGTTTGAAAAAGCCACAATATACTTCTGCACGTTTGAAAAAGGGTGAAGTTTTGTATTTAGAAACTCATTCATGCAGGTAATGTAGGACTTCTTACATTTTAGTTCTTTGGTTGATAAATCCTGAATTTTGGGGCATGATTTATCATTTCTCCCTTCTTTGTTTCTTCTTTTATGCTTTTAACTTTTCGTGCTTTTAGGAACACTTTGCTCTTAGCTGTTTTACATGCTTGTAAGCATGATCAGAGTAACTTTTTGTTTTCCTTTCTGTACTGTCATGAACTACAGATTTAATTTCTAGCTTTTGCATGTGTAATTCTGATCAAAACAAGCATGGAAGCTGCTATATTTCATACTGATGGTTGTATCTCGCACTCCCTTTCTTCTGTCAACGAGAATGTGAAGCTTAATGCAACTGACATTCTGAATTCTCCGGTCTAATAAGATTGGCAGGAAGTTGCATCCCTATGCCAACTATAATACCCTGAAATCTGTCTTTTCCTATTCATATTTTGTTGTGCCTTATCTTCCTCTTCCTCCCAAAATTGTTGATATAGAAATCTTTGATTCTTTGGAAGTTTGAGTAGTTAAAACCACGAAACAAGTATGATGATGGTATCTATACAAACATTTGCTGAAGGTATGAGCTATGCTTTACTGGTGAAAAAATGGTAAAGGCAACTCAATGTACTTTGCCACACGAGGAGACTGAGAAGGTCCACAATCATCATCCACATTCCTCAAATGGTGATAAGACTGACTCCGATACTGTCCTGATTGATGCATTTCGATGGTCTCGCTGTAAGAAACCTTTACCACAGAAAGTCATGCGGTCAGTCGGTATCCCGCTGCCTGTTGAATATGTTGAGGTATTCTTCTTATTCTTTTGTTCTGCATCCATTTGTCGTTAGAAGCCAAGTATTCCTCCAAAATGTCGTCTTCAAATCTCAATGTTTTTGCATCTCTTTGTTGATTTGGATAGTTGTGCATTGCCACATTCGCTTCAGTATTTCTACTGCATGCTTTTTCAGCTAGGAAACTTATCCATATTTTTGTTCCTCTTTTGAATGTTCTGTCCATTGCCTTATGATTCTAGTTATTGCTCAAATGTTGAACATTTCTGGACGCGCAAGGAGTTTATAGCACACTCTAGCCGGAAAAACTACATTATCTGATGTTGCTACAGAGATTTCGCCGGATATTATGAACCTTTCCCGTGTCTGTGACTTGTTAATGTTCACAATAACCTGCCTTTGCTAACATGTTGAAAAGTATTAGCTTTCATTCTGATTTTATGCCTTTCCATTTGATCCCATGTTTCCTTTTCCGATCTCTTTTAAAGGTTCCATGTTATTTACCAATAGCTTTCACGCTCAAGATGCTTAATTTTGGAACTGAGGATTTGACGGCATGAATTAATTTCGTTTTCCTTTCGTCCATCCCAATATATAACTGCCGCATCTTTGATCTTTGAACTTGAACAGGTATTGGAGGAGAACCTGGATTGGGAGGATGTGCAGTGGTCACAAACTGGTGTTTGGATAGCTGGAAAAGAATATACACTTGCCAGGGTGCATTTTCTGTCACCAAATTAGCTGTACATGAATGCTTTGTTTTTGGTACAATATTGTATTTGTGTCCCCCTTTGGATGTACAATGTGATGCAGAATTTACTAAAAAGTGTTTAAATCATAAACTGCTTTCTAATCTATTAATGTGCCAAAATATCGAGCCTTCGAGCTGAAAATGACTGAAAGGCATCTATGCAGAAGATGAATCTGCCGTTAAAATGTATTGATAGGTGACGGGAGTGAAAACGAGTCGAGCCTTGAGTGCTACCTGATGAATTGGTGATTTACGTATCCATAAACAGAAGAATTTTGAAAACAATGCTGATTTCTGTGACCTTAGTACGATGGTCTTTTCGGACTCCTGAATATCAATCCGGAAATTTAAGCCTAAGAATGTACTTATGCGCCTTCTCCATCCTGCAAAACTTCCCTTCTTCTTTGTCAAAGCTTGCCGAAGTTCGAGAAGGTTGCGTCAAGAACAATATTCAGAGTCCTAGTTGCTCCATGAAGACACCTAAATATGGCAAAGACACCTAAATTCACACCTGCAAGCAAGATTGGCATTAATAACACGAAGGTAGAGTTATCTGCAGATGATACCTCTAACTCTTTCTAACCCTCACTTAGATGCCAAATGGCAGATAAAACAGAGGCCATAACCTTTGTTAATCTACCAAATTACGCTCCAAATGACTTTTAATCCCATATAAGAAGCTAAGTCACTACTGTTTATGGACAATGTTTCAAATTCTTTCAACACACTGATAAATGACCATAAAGTATCAGAAAAATGGATGCAGTTAGACACAGAAAAGTATCCTCTCTGAACTAATCTATAGAGCAATTTTAATATCTAAAAGAACTAATTCTATCAATCACCACTGATCCCACTTGTGTTCAAAGTCATCCCACATCGCGGCTGCAATTGAATCTCGCAAAGAAGAAGCAATATGTTCTTGAATGGTGGATGTTAACATCATATCAGGTTGGTCATCAAAATCAGGCAATTCTTCCACTGTTACCCCTTCAACACTAGCAAACAACCAATCATTCTTTTCTTCATGTCGGATGTAATTATGCAGAACACATGCAGCAATAACAATATCCCTCTGGATATGAAATCCATATTGAGGGGCAAGTCTAAGAATAGGAAATCGAGTTTTGAGCACATCAAAAGACCTCTGGATGACATTTTTGAGCGAAGCATGCCGGTGGTTAAATAGTTCCTTTGCGTTTCTAGGTATCTGGTTGGCACCCCTGAATTCGTGAAGGTGATAACGAACTCCTGGATATGGAGCAATGAATCCTTTCATATTTACATATCCTGAGTCAACCAAGTAGTATTTTCCTGCAATGAGAAGAAAAAGAATTAGAAGTTGGCCATCGAATTCAGTTTTGTAATAACATGAACCAAGTAACAGTTAAAAATGCATGATCCAGTAGACACTAATATTTGATTCGATATCCTACTTTATGAGGTGGGGGTGGGAGGAAAGAGGGAGGGAACCTTCAGGTATGTGAGGAAAATTCTGATCAGGATCATCAAGTACAGCTCTTAATATGCGTGAATCTGCAACTGAACCCTCCCAGCCAGGATAAACAAATATAAACTGTAGGTCAAATTTACAAGCTGCCAATACGTTCTGCGACAAAAAACCTTTGCTATTACGAAATCTAGATTGGTCTTTGGCTGGTACATGAGCAGGAAAGTGCATACCATCTATAACCCCAATACAATCCTGAGTTCAAACTGAGGAAAGTGAGTAGGCTAAAACAGGAGGGAAGTGAGTGGAATAAAACAGTGCACAAAAAAATGAAAAGAAAAAAGGTTTTATACATGAGTATACCTTGAAATAAGGGTGCAATCTGTTACTACAAAGGATTTCTGGAGGGATGGCGAGAGGTGGTGGTTGTAGGAATTCACGTGAAAGTGACTTGATTGCCTTCAAAACATTATTGAAATGCCTGCTAATGGTTTCACCTGAATGCTGAAATCGTTCTTGAATGACTCTGTTACGCTCATTATGACCGATGATGTTCATGAAAATCCCCAGCTGTTCCTCTATCATGACACCAGCAGTATCATGCAGTAAGTCTCTATCTCGCAGGGTGCTGCATAATTTGAGGAAAACATGTTTTTCCATTCGAAACATTTCACGACAAACATCAGGATGCCCATCCAGCATGTCCGTCATAAAGCTAGACCCCTTGGGTGAAAAATTAGAAAGAGGTTGACCAGTTAAACTTTTATAATAGTAATAGCCAGCAGCTGCAGCAATTAGCTCCATCTCATCCAATTCTACATCAAAGTCGTTCACACCAGCTGAAGTATCCGTAGGAATTGAATTAAAATGCAGTACATCAGAAACGTAAGTAGTTAAGGTACATGGACAAAACTATTGCTCTGACATGCATTTTATTTGTATACTATGAGATCAAAGTGGAGGAAGAAAAATCAACCGGAAAAAGAGAACTCAAATTGCTCTTGTCAATAGCATTTAATATATCAAACTGCTACAAATCTGTCTAAAAGTTGAGTTTTTACAAAAGGTATAAGTTCCATAAGCCCTCTAAGAATCATACATTAAAAGACAACTTAAGATAAGTGAAAAGCAATTAAATTAATTAGAAGAAGCACCACACTTTCCCTGCAACCACAGCAAGCGTTTCTCAGTCTTTAGAGATATAAAAGTCTCCCGTGCAACTGGGTTCTCAAATAGATCCAATGCAAGAAAGTAAATATGTTGATCAACACCTTGCATCTCATCCAAGACTTTAATACATTTGCTCACTGAAAACCGGTCTTCGCTCTTCATAATGGCAGCTGCCCTCATTTTGGAAGCAGCTGCAATTTCAAGCATTGCATCCACAATAGCATCACCGGTAGCCTTGCGACTCCTTTTGCGGCGGCCACCCCCACCACCAGTTGGGGTGACTGATTGATGTTTATTGTGTCCATCAACAGCATTTAAATCATCAGCAGAGCCAGATGAGAGATCTTCATCCACATAATTCATGTCTGAACATACAGCAAAAAGCAAAACACTTCAACTCCAACTCCTTCCTAATTATAAATTCCAAAACACTTCCCTAAGAGTCTCTCATTAACAGAATGAATAAGTATTTCTTCTATATCTAAACTAACGAGAAACCAAGTTCACGATCAACATAGCCAGAATGACCATTCTTTAAGAGAATAATAAAGCATCAACGAAATACCCCAAAAAATAAGAAGAGAAAAAGGTCATCTTCAATAGGAACTAGGTTACAGCAATCAGAAAAGCCTTGGATCAAACAAAGATCACTCCTTGTCAGTCAATAAAGGAAGAAAATCTGAAGGAAAAGAAAAGGGTTCCTCTCAATTTAAGTCGTACTGTCTTTGAATCATTACATTAGGTTGGTTTCCTCACAAACAAACAAGCAATCATTCCAAAGTTGATACCCTAAATTTTGGGAAAGAACATATCCTAAAATTCTCTCAAAGGCAAAAATGGAAAGAAGAAAAGAACTTTTGAACGATTTTCACAGGAAAATTAAGAAAAAGAGAAGCTTACCGGCGTTAGAAGAGGTCGTAAAGCAGCGATCTTTTCTTACTTAAGAGTTCAGTGCTTTTGCTTTCTAATAGAGCGACCAAATGGGTTTTGGGTTTTGGGTTTTGGGTTTTGGGGACTTCCGAACACTTCTCTACCTGGTAGTTCCTTATTTGTACAAAGAGCACATCTTGTGAAGGACCCACCATACAAGTAATGTAAATAAAAATTATTATCATTATTAAAATTACAAATTAACTAATTAATTAGTTTTTAAATAAATTATTTAACTAATTATTAATATAAACACAAAAATTAAGTGACAAATTCAATTCAATTCAACTACTTTGGCTGTGATTCAAATCTGTACATCAGAAATTTGTCAAAATCTGGAGTTGAATTGCTTCCAAATTAACAATCTTTCCTAACCTAATCTAATCATAACCGGTGATATTAGGCCTGAGATGATATGTTCATTAAAGCCATTCTAACGGAAATTAACTGTTTGTACAGCTCCTTCACTTTTCCCTCCAAAAGCACCATACCCTCTTCGAGGGTCTCACTGTTATTCCTTAACTTGCCAAGAACTCCATTTTGGTAGTCTGCAGATTGCAACACTCGATCCTTCAATTCTCTGACCAACTTGACTGTCTCAATCATCAGATTCAGACCTCCATCTCCATTCTTTTCACTCTCCATCGACCTGCCTCGCTTTTGTAACTCTTGCAATGAACACGACCACGACGAACTCAACAACCTTGTTGTCCTAGAATGTTGCAGTTTCGATGATGTGGGCCTGAAAGATAGAGCCTTTCTCAGAATCCCACACACAGTTTGTGCTACCTCTTTGGACCCATCTAAGATCTCGTCCAGTCCTTCCAAGTTGCTTGGAGAGCCATTGACGTTAGCTAGCTTGTTCCTTGAAGATTTCTTCTTTAAGCCTGATTCTGAGGAACTCGACCTTCTTTCGATAGCTTGGCATGTGTCCAACGCGTCTCTTGCTCGAGCTATGGTGGTCGGACCCAAGTTATATTTCTTATCAAGCAAGTGTGAGACGATTTTCAACAAGTTTACGTACTCCTGAATGCTCTCTACTTTCTCCAACAATCGGTTACAACCATCGAGCATCTCTGTATTGTTGTTGAAGTAGTTCTCGACGGTTTGGGGGTCCAAATTTGCAGAAGACACTCTGGAAATGGACTGGAGGACTATCTTTTGAGTCACAATGGAAGCGTTTAGTGCCTGACATAGCCAACCAGTTTTATCTACAACACAAGGTGACGATGAAAGGAGACAGTCTAACTCCTCCGTGACTTGTTGGTCAAATGGGGTGCTGATCGGAAGAGGAGTGACGGCTGGAGACGGCGATAGGAAGCGGAAGGAGGAGAGAGTTCTAAGGATTGTTGATGGCTTCATTTTTTGTTGTTCTTCGAGTTCTGAAGAGCAAAGATGTGTGCTTGAGATCTACAAATACATATATATACTCACACACATGCACAAGATTCATTGCATGGCAATGCAGATCATATAATAATAAGGTAAAGGTGAAGAAGAGATCGAGGTTGGATTTGAAGGAAGAAACAGAAGAACAAGGTGGGAGCCACTTGTATCCCACAGATGGATTGCTTTGAAGAAAGGGATGTGTAGAAAATAAAAAGTGGCAGTGGACATGATTGATGAGAATGAGCTGTCTTAGATATCGTGTCAAGTACAACGTACGAAGAGACCTACTTTGGATCGAGTTTCTAAGATTTATCGACGTTCTTTAACATGTATGATTGTGAGCACTATAATCTATACATGAAACTTACTTTAGCTACAATTATCAGTTATCAGAAGAGGCTAAACACAGTTCATATGGGAAAGAAAAGGGAAGATCTTGAACAAGATTTTAGCTTAAACTCCAATGAATGATGTGTGATAGTCTTTAGTATAGGAGCTGCAGATTAATGGTAATTGATATACATTTGCATTTGCTTATGTTCTAATCACCCATATTCTTCCTTTTAGTTACTTTTTTTCAGGGTTCTTGTAATGAAGCAATGAGAAAATGGAACTTCAATTCAGCAGTGCATGGAAAAGGAAAATGGACATTTCTTTATGATAATCTTCTTCTTTTTTATATTTGACAGAGCTTCTTAAGTTTATATATGATGAAATCTCTAACAATTCTATACGGAAAAAGTAAGACTCGTGTGTCAAAATTGAGAACTTCTATGACTTATCTCTTCCAATTGGTCAATTCTTTTGAGTTTTATTCGTACGAATGTAGTCTCCAAACGAACTACTTAACACGAAGCGAACAAATTTTCCTTTTATCCTAAACAGAGAGTTGTATTGTACGTTCTGAAAGGATGAATTGCTCCGAAGAGGAATCTAGTGTCTTGAGAATAGCCATGGCTGTTGGGATGCAAGAAAAGAGACTTTGGAAGGGGTGAAGTTTAGAGACATGTTCATGTGGTTCGTAAAAAGAGAGAGCTTCTCTTTTGTCTATATGTTTTGGTACATTAGAGACTGGACAGTGCAGAATTAGAAAACCCTAGATTTGTCCTGATGGGAAAGATTTGATCTTGCAAAAAAAACATAAACAAAAAATGGAAAGATTAGTGTGGAGAACATGAACATGAACAAGAACAATGATTGGTACGAAAAAAAGGCGCACTCTGTACCACCTTTACGTCCTCCAATGATAAAGGCAACTTGTAACGTTAATAATTTAATTAGGTTAAGATTATAAACCTAATTATAATAATGGATGTTGGATTGATACCCCAACTGTTACACCACCAACTTATTTCCAAATGATTGAGGACTTGTGCATTGTATGCAAATTAGGTAATTGATTAACTCATGATGCAAAGTACTTTAGAAATCATACAACAACCAAATATGTTCATACGTAGAATTGAGGTTCACCATTGTAGCTAAAAATGTGCATATTTTTATCCATTTCAGATGGTTCGACTCCCCCAACAATAACAAAGAAAAGACTGCCTCCGCTCTAGTTCTCTCTTCATAAGCCCAAAGGAACCCTCCCAAACAATTACACGAAATAGAGCCGTAATTAACTTGTTAAAGTCATGGACTACCTGATACTTTCTGTCAAGATAGTGTAGCTGCTATATCCTTATGAAGCAAAACAGAAAGCTAACAATTAGAACCAGTTCCAAAAATGAGCTCCTACATGCACTAACGCGGAAACAAAAAGTACTGAAGTTGAGAGCAGAATAAGGGCCAAACACAAATGAGCACGAACCAATTAGGGTCATTTATTCCAAATTTTTTAGGAGCCTGAATAGACCCGCTGCTTCCCTAATTCGTGAGAACTCGATGCAAAAAGCTTGCACTTCAATGAACAGATCCTTTACTGCAAAGCCACAAGCAATTGGTCAAAATGAAGCAAAATATGAATGCTGCAGTTGAATGTAGAAGAAAGATAACTCAAAGGCAAGTGATTTAAACAAACACCAAGGTGAGTCCATACTCATGCAACATATTTCTTACTTCTGGGAAAGCAAGGACCATGCAAATCATAGCAAAGGTCATTAAATAATCTGGCACAAAACTAGTTAAGAACTCATGAATGCATATTTCAAATCAGCAACAATGTTGATGACTAAAACTCACACCCAGGTGCACTCAATATGTTGACAGCACCACCTTTGTCCTTGTTATATCTCCAAATTTAAACTAATTTCGCTTCTAGAAGTATTTACCTTCCATCTTTGCTATCTAGCATTTTGACATAATCGTTTATCTGACCACCATGAGTTTGTCAAAAAAGAGTAAAAGCTCAAGTCTAAAGACAAGTTCAATTTTAAGAAAATTTCTCATCAGCTCAGCTTTTCCTTAATTCTACAGCATACACTATTTTGAGATGTTTTTACTTAACATGCTTAAAAAGTTCTGAGAACTGTGCTTTCCTTAACATATTTAATTTGAAAATTCTCTACATTTACATATTTCACATATGTTTCCATCATCAATTGTCATGTTTATCTCCCAATATCAATCCAAGATAAAGAAATATGATTTCTTTTCATGTTCCTGCTAATCCCTTAATTCACTTTGTACCACTCTCTTTTATTTTCTGATTCTGTCAAGCCTCAGAGAACATATGTACATATGCATTCACTTAGATCTGCTAAATGATAAAAGGGTTAATAAAGCCTGGATCGCCAACAAATCAAAGGGTACTAAAGCAATAAGAAAGGGAGTTTACTTACCATCAATGATTCTATTTCGAATCAGACTCTGCAGGAAAACACAAACAAGTCTGACTAGTCTGTTTTGCATGTACTTGTCCTGGAAAAAGAAAGTTAACAGTTAGGATTCTAATGCCCTATATAGCTAAAACTTGAAGTTCAACAAGCTTAACAGACTTCAGAACAATGTATGGTCATTCATTTGCATGTGTAATGAACCACAAAGTAGCCCAATGTACATTGACTAATTGCTATCAGTTAATGAAACAAACATTTACTAATATAAACTATAACATCTTCACGTAAATAAGAAAAAGAAGATGATCAAGAAAACAAAAGCGAAGAGGTAACTTCTCCAATGCAGAAATTTCCATGGGGGAAATTTAAGTCTGCTAGTTTCTGGAATTCCTTTCTCTCTTTTTCCTTTTTTCTTTTATTTAGTTGGTGTCTCTTCTTGGCTGTAATATTTTCCTTTTGGAAGACCTAACATGGTCAAACTTCATAAACATAATTGAAACATTCAACAAAAGGAGCAAAATAATAATTGGGGGATCTCCCCAACCAATTCTTATAGCCTCCATTTTTAGCAATAAAGGAAATCTACTACAATACAACTTGGGAAGTATGCTTCCATGCACTTTAGCTATATCTAATTGTTTAACATTAATAAAACACAATGATAACAAACAAACTAAAAAAAATAGTTACCAGTGTGCACAGTGAAGGTACCTTAATATTTTCGCATGATGATATACAGTTAGTTATATACATGCGTACAAATTCTTTTGGAAGTTCAACTGCTGTTGTTAGTCTGTTCACCACTTCCATTGAGTGGAGGCTCATCTCCATACTAACTAGTACTGTAAAATAACTGTATAGACAGAAAGAAGAACAAAGAAAAATTAAAAGCAGGACCACTACAATCATATGTTGATTTGGTGTGTGTGGGTGGGTGCTCATGTTTGTTGTGTTTAGATACACAAAGACAGAGGGGGGAGTGAGAGAGAGAGAGAGTCATGTGCAAAAACATACTCAGCAATTTCAGCAGAATTTATCAACTTAGTAAGAACTTCAACTGCAATCAGTGGATTGTTCTCCACCAATTCCTGAGGAAAATACAAAATGCCTTCAGATTTCAAGATCAAGTGATGCTAACATCGTTAATTATGTACGGGATCATCAAACTGCATACAGGAAGTTTCCTTGGTGTCAATCCACAGTGATATACAAGTTTAGGGTCATTCGTCAACTCCGCCGCAACTTGCTGGACAGACAAAAGCTTTTAGTCACTCCTTTGTTTCATGTAATGATATAGACAAACAAAAAAATAAATGCAGAGTTTCTAAAATGAGTCATGTTTAGCAAGGGTCTATGTCTTGTCCAGTCAAAAAGTTTAACGCCTCGTATGTTAGATAATCCAGGCTCATCTCATCCTAGATTATACATAAAGAACATGAGCATGTCAAATTCTAGTATGAATTTAGGAATGAACATATTCTGTATTGCTAACTGAGGGAATCATTTTAATGAATCAAACGTCATGATTTTTCCCAAATGAATCAATTCACAATTTCAGACAAGTTGAATGCTGTTTAATTCTCCCGTGACAATCTTTTGGAATCCTTTAAATTTCTTATTCTTGCCATTTGGGCTTACATTAATTAGTCAAAGACTTGCTCCACTAGAGGAAAGATAGGAGTCACTTACTCAGCTACATATTAGTTATCATGTAGAATTTAAAATTGCTTAATTTCATATAACCAATAAGGTTAAAGATAGACTTATAAATTGCTTCTAGCATCTAATTTGTCATTTTCGGAAAAATTATTGATAATGATGGAAGAATCTTCAATCACTATTATTAATGAAGAGTATCAGCACCTCATGTTGTGCAGGTGCCAATGGTCCTTTCAGGGCTTTTGCAATTAAATCCCTCACTGCTGCTCCTCTGCTTGTGTCAGCACACATACCATGATCCCAAACAAGCTCGTGATTGTTGTCAGGGTTGAGCCATACAAGCTGAAGAAAACTTGGCAAGTAAAAGGAAGGACTTCTAGTAGTTAATTAAATAAAGAACAAAGAATGCACTTACCTCACCATCTTGTATTGGCAATATTGGTGGGCGAGGCCTGCTCCATTGAGGACGTATTCCTTCTAGTGCCAAGTTTGCCAACAAAGCGGTGACAAGCTCATCCCTATCTCCAGATCCAAGTTTAGGTTTAGCTCCAGGTTGCAAATCAAACCTACAATGTAATCCTTATCATGCAATAGTATGAAATGCAAGAATTGATTCTGAATTTCATTGTAAATCTCAACAGATGTTCCTTCATTCAAAGTTACATACTCTGGTGAATTTGCATCACAACCAACGGGTACATCAGGGTCTGGCACAACATTCTTCACTGACACAGTTCCAAACAAAGAATTATAAGGTTCCGGATGTACTTTATCACAATACTGATGCTGCAACTGTTCTAGCGTTGGGAATGTCTGGTAATGAGAATATAATATTAATTAACATAAGAATGGTAAAAGAAGCAACAAAATACAAAGGTTCAAAAAAAACATCCCAAAGAATGCCAGGTCACGAGCCTGAATAGTTAGACAAGGATACTTATCACAAACAAACTTATTAAAGAGCAAATCCTGCATGGGTAAATGCAACTTACATGGGCTGAAGGATCAAAAACTTTGATGTAATTTGCAGCAGACAATTTGAGAAACTGCCAGAAAAGAATTAGCAAAATCCCAGTCAGCAGCACATATCATACAATGAGACAGTTACAAGGTAGAGCTAAATATGCAATTGAATAACACCATGAATGCAGAAAATTGTAATCAGCAGCACGGGATAAATCATCCACTGAACTGGCAACACAAATAGGAATCCAAATCTACAAATCTAACTCTAACGATAGGGAAGTTCAACTTTGCAAGTAAATAATGCTAATTCAATAGACATCATGCAATAAAGTTATTAGATTCTCCAACTCTTTTAAGGACGCAGCAAATCCTCTGCAATGTAACATTATCTGATTTGTATACTAAGGGCTTCTCTCTAAAGGTTAAGCTGACAAGAGTTTTCAACAAACACCAGACACACTGTGACTTACATATCAAGTCAAACAAACTCAAGCCCCCAACTAAAATTTCCCATCACTACTTTCATTAGTATAACAGATATTAGCTCCAAATGTTTAAGCTGTCAGAGTTGGATAGATGTTGCACTTTGCATAACGCAACAAGTTGGGCTTGTGGCTTGAAAACTAAGTCCATGCAACATGGCAAGCAATTCCATCATTTTGCTACCTTTTTACCAAGGTTGGTAAGATGAAATGAAGCAGTTTTATACCCATCAGGTAATGAAATCAAGCTCTCACCATCAAATGCGTAGTTGCAACAATAAATCACATTCCAAATTTATCAAAGATTTCTAAGCCCTCATAAGAACTATGCAAGATACATCTAACATGATAGTGAAAATGAAACTTAAACCTCTTTGCTGCTATTGGAGCTCCCATAACCAAGCAACTGAAGAATAAATGCCCTTTCATACTTCTCAGCATTTTCATCAGATGCAGCCTGTAACCTCCACAAAACATCATTTTATTTCAGAATTCATTGCAAAACAGCAATATGAAGCAATATTTCAGATGAATTTCAAAAAAGAAAGAAAGAAAAATCTTTTAGCTATGTATACAAGGAATGAAGAATACACTGCCTGTTTAATATTGTATTCCCTAGTCAACTTTTAGTTCAAACTCTATTTCTGCACTCTGAAGTCCTGCAGAAATTTACATATATTTTCTACTCGATCACTAGACCAGAATGAAGAACACATGGATAAAATGACAATCTCAGGGCTACTTATCAAAAGCAGAAATAAATTTGTTTCGATCAGATGATTTCCTAAGAAGCACACATAACTTTGTTTACAATTGACTCAGTATTATTCAACTTGATCCCAAAAAGGAGATAGTGGGATATAGACTCATTAATGAAACATGATTATCAGCATTAGAATTGAAATTTGGCATACTTACATGTATGAGAGCACCTATGAATGGGTTTTCAGAAGGATGCTGGGAAGAATAAGGCAGGTAAAGAATGGAAAATGCAATTAAGCGCTCTGTAGACTTGAGCATCTTCTCATCCTGCAGTTATGGATTACACAACATATGAATAGCTGATACCATAAAACATCTCACAATTCATAATCTAAGTATCAATTATGCAGCCAATGGTATCACAATGTGTTCGCACAGCTTTCAAAAATTCAAGAGAATCAGCAAAAGGAGAAAACAAAGAATGACAATTTCCAATCTACCATTTGCTTGAATATCCATGCCTCCGGACTTCGACAGAAGAGTATCACAACGAAAAGACCCAGATGACAAAACAGGCAGGTGATCAGCAAAGTAATGACAGCATCAACTATATATTCACTTTGAAGTACAGCCCAAAAATCCAAATCACGAAAGCAAAATAAGTTTATATTATCACCTAAAAGGAAAAGAAAAATTTACTCTTTCATTCTTCAACAAGCAACAACCACCATTCATATTAACCACAGGAAAGGAAAAGAGGAACTTTAAGAAATGAATTGAACCAAAATCTAGAAATGACCAATAGATTCTCAATTACATCACCGGCAAATTTTCGTTTGCTTCTGTCTTTGCTTCGAATGTTTCAGCGACTAGAGTTAGAGTTAAGCTAATAATGCAGACGTCCCAAAACTTGATAAACCCTAATTGGATTACCATTGTACATATTCGAAAACCTAAAACAAATAGTACGGGATTAAAATTCAGATTGATTTCATACAAGAAACTAAACTTGGGTTTAGGAATGAAAACACACACTAACATAACGAAATAGGAGATTAGCTCTTCCTCTGATTCTAGTATCCAATCTCTGTGGGATATAATTAAACCCATTTCCCTACTGAAATCAAGAAATTTATAGAAAAATCAAGCTTATCAGACAAATCAAGAACATCACATGCATAGAAAACCCAAAATCTCGAAAATTCCCCACGAATAAAAGCTAATGGTGGTATAGAGAAAGCATAGGGCTTTGCCTGCAAGAGGATTAATAGATAACAGCAGACGGAGAAAGAACGATGGCCACTGATCCTGGAGGTAAATTCTCCAATAATTTCTTCGAATGGTTTGTTTTCCAATTTCAGTATTGAGAACACCAATTTGGATTCCTCTATGCTCAAACCCATGATTTTTCTTTTTCGTTACGACGGCTGTTTGATCGATCAATTCAAATCATATAATGACAGAGAAGTGGCAGAGCACAGAAAATCTGATAAAAGGAAAAATGGAATCCTGATGAAGACGAGAGTGTGAAAGAGTGACAATTGGAGTAGGAAACTGGAAGAGAGGGTCGTTTGTTTCTCGAGAAAGTGAAGCGAATCACGCGGTATCCACTATTACACTACAGACTTTGAAGGCTCAACACTATTTATGCCCCTTCTTTGAACCGGCCCATCAATTCACTATTGTAATTGTTTAGCCCTGCTTTTTAGGGCCTATAGGTAACTTGAAGCCCGATCGGAATTAAGTAACCTCAAAAACTTGATTGGATTTTGACTCATTCACTCAATAAAAAGAAATCCCTTTAATCAACTTCCATGATTTTCAACATTCACCAAAACAACATCGCTTTTGCCAATAATTGTAGGGAAGACATAATTAGACCATGTAAGGATAGTAATAAGACTAGTCGGATCGGCGAGAGTTTGAATCATGTAAGAATAGCAATGAGACTAGTCGGATCAACGAGAGTTTGAATCGAGTTTGATCAAAGTTCGAATAGATACGAGTCACACGATACAAACTTACACAGATTATTGAAAATGATATCATTTTAATCTTTAAGACAAAAAAGACAATTGTTTTAGGATGTTTCTCCAAAATAGTGTTTATTTTCTAGTGGAGGATCGAGCCATTTAGGTTAGGCTTCATACTAACCCCTTAAAGTCAAGTTCAACTCAAAATTTGGTTAATTTAAACTTGATCAATTGAATTCAAGTCAAATCGAGTCATCTAGGTTTTGTTTTTTCTAAAACCACGAAACATAAATTCAAACTCAACTTAACTTTAAGGTCAACTTTGAATTCGATCTAAATTTTAATTAGGATAAAATTATCTATTAGTTTTAGGTTAAATTGAGTTAAGACCAATCTATTTTGTATTCTTTATATAAAATTATTTTGTATGTATCAATATTTTTTTCAAGATTTATACATTACTATACTTATAAATAAAGATAATAACAAGTTGAATTAGATTAAAAATTTTAGTGAATTCGAGCCTAATTGAGTCTAGATAAACATATATAATCTCAAATTTATTTTAATTTGAAATAATTAATAAAATCTTAAATTTATTTGTTAAATTTGATCGTAAACTTTTTTGTATTCAAATTTAACTCATATTCAACCTAAAATTAAATGTATACAAAGATAATTCTAATTAATCTCATAATGAATTTTAGATCAATGTACCTTATACCCAAATTTAAACCTAATTAAATTAAATTTACCATTAAATTCAGGACAAATCGAGTTAACCCGACTCTTTTATCATTCCCAATAACTCACTTCAAGTCTGAAATAAAATAAAAGTTAACTACCATCTCAAGCAAGTAGTGGCCTTTTACGGGTGAACATATGGAAGGGGTAGGTAAGAAGATGTCCAAAGGTAGGATTTTTAAAATTTCACACTGTTTTATAATTTCGTTTTTCACAAACATATTTTTATTTGCAAGAAATTAAAAGAAAAATTACGTTAATATTTTCATATACTTAGTAGTAGTGATGACAAATCTTGTCCGTAAGATAGCAACAGGTGATCTATAGGTTTAAATTTAAATATTTTTAATGGAGCGATTCAGATTCAAATCAACTAAAGACCTGAACTCAATTAAAAATATATTATTATATATTTTTAATTTTTAAAAATTGATAAAATTAACTCATGGGTTTATCCATTTTCATCCCTATTTGCTGATTTAAAATTAATAAATTTTGTCTGAATTCATCGAGTTTTAAGCTGGTTTTGAAATTTTCTTTTATTTTTAAAATTTTAGTATTTGATTCCAATTAAGTTTCCAGCCGAATTTGAATTTAAAGATAATTTTTTTTTGTCGGATTTAAGGTTGAGTAGGTTCGGACTCGGCCTAACCTATTATCGTCGTCACACGATAGTTATACCAAATTTCCAAATTTTCCAAATTAATAAGTGAAAAAGAAGAAACTATTTATGCTTAACACGACAAGATAGCGCCAAAGACAATTTCTTCAAGGAAGTGACGGGTCAACCAGAGTTTTTCGATTATCCAACAACCGCCAATTCTCTTGAATCGTCTCTGAAATCTGGAAAATAGAAAATTGGGTATTGATCAGTAAGCTTTTCGGAAAAATGGGTATAATCAAGAACACGTTTTACTTGTCGCATGGCTCGCCGATGCTCTCCATTGACGAGTCCATTGAAGCACGCAGTTTTTTCCAGTCATGGCAGCGAGATATTTTTAAAGATAAACCTTCCGCAATTCTTGTCATCTCCGGCCACTGGGACACCAAAGAGCCGGCCGTCAACGTCGTCCACCGGAATGACACGATTTACGATTTCTATGGCTTCCCAAAACCCATGTACCAGGTAAATTTTACATGATTTTATTGTTTTCCGATACGCGTATCTTCGAGCTATGTTCTTTTGGGGTACTGTACTCATAAATCGATTTTGAGAGTTCATCAGGTTTCTGCTCTTTGATTTGTTTATATTGCTTTCTGAATTTATACTTGTAGTTGAAGGCTAATTGTTAGAGAAACCTGTGAGCTGAAAATTTCCGTTAGAATTGCAATTTTATATGGAAAAGTACGTTGAGAGCTCGTTCTTATTGATGGGGCTGACAGGATGTAGATGGAGAAGTGGAGAGTGGTTTACGTTTTCGATTGTAATTTGGAACAAAATTGATGTTGTGAACTTGATAGGGCAGACAGGTTTCCCCTGTTGCACACGCTATCAATGCTTGGATTGGATAGGTTTTTTATTCTTGGGGACATGAAATTGGCAAATTTGGTTTTGTTGCTTCTTGTGATGTGGCTTTTTCCTGATGTGATTAACAGCTCAGGTATACGCCGCCTGGATCACCTCAACTTGCAAAGAGGGTAAAAGAGCTGCTTGTAGCATCGGGATTCAAGACGGTTCATGAAGATACAAAACGAGGGCTTGATCACGGTGCCTGGGTTCCATTGATGCTAATGTATCCTGAGGCTGATATACCAGTTTGCCAACTATCAGTCCAGTGTCATAAAGATGCTACTTACCATTACAACATGGGGAAGGCAATCGCGCCTCTTAAAGATGAAGGTGTCCTAATCATTGGTTCTGGTTCTGCTACTCACAACCTGAGGGCCATGCAACCAAGTGGCAGTCCTGTTGCCTCCTGGGCCGCCGAGTTCGATACTTGGATTAAGAATGCTCTTCTCGAGGGAAGGTAATCAAAGGGCTTTGTACAGATACTTTGAAGTTGAAATCTATATATGTTATCTTTCTGCAGATACTTTGAAGTTGCAACCTATACTTTGTGCAGATACTTTGAAGTTGCAACCTATATGTTCTCTTTGTGCAGATACTTTGAAGTTGAAATCTATACTTTCTCTTTGTGTGGATACTTGAAAACTACACAATCTCTTCCTGTGGATACTTTGAAGCTGAAATTTATACGTTCTCTTTGTGAAGATACTTTGAAATTGAAATCTATACGTCCTCTTTGTGCAGATACTTGAAATCTATACGTTCTCATTGTGTGAATACTTTTGAGTTGAAACCTACATGTTTCTCTTTGTGCAGAGCTGAAATTGATAAGTTCTCTTTGTGCAGATACTTTGAAGTTGAAATCTATACATTCTCTTTATGCATATACTTTTGAAGTTGAACTCTGCGCGATCTCTCTGTGCAGATACTCTGAATTTAGAAATCTATATGTTTCTCTTTGTGCAGAAACTCCGAAGCTGAAATTGATTCGTTCTATTTGGGCAGATTCTTGAAATCTATACGATCTCTTTCTAAGGATATTTTGAAGTTGAAATCTAAATTTTTCTCTTTGTGCAGATATGATGATGTCAATGACTATGAAGCCAAGGCACCATATGCAAAACGGGCTCAACCATGGCCAGACCATTTTTACCCGTTGCATGTGGCCATTGGAGCTGCTGGGGAAAGTTCAAAGGCCAAACTCATACACCACAGCTGGGACAATGGTACTCTTTCCTATGCTTCTTACCAGTTCACAGCAGATAAATGAAACTACACCATTAATTAATCTTCCTAAATCCAATTTGTATTCGGGTAAATGAATAACAAAGCATGATTGATGTTTATGTAATATGAATGAATGTATTTGGGAGTCTCAAACTTGAAGTCTTATTCATTGATTACTCCTCTGTTTATCTTGCATGACTATAACTCTGGAACTTTCGGGTCCAAATTCAGACTTCAAATCAAATACGGGGTGCTTAAGCAAACAAATGGATCCGCTTAATCGAAAAATTAGGTAGAACTTAATAGTAAAACGAACTTCTGGAGTGCTTGGTTCACATGAGACAATGGTAATAAAAAATGAGAATAAATATAGTGAGAAATGAAAATAGATAGATGAAAGAATAATTATCATTATTTGACAATGATTAGTTTGTTAAAAATCTTGAGAAATAAAAATTTGTTTAATTTTTTTACATCAAATTTTAATATATTTTAATTAATTATATTTAATTATACACCTATTTATAATGATAGAATGTTTAAAATCAAGTATATTGCGGTATTTTCTTTCCAATAGCTCTTGAAGGAAAAAAATTTAGCATTTGCTTGCATTAACATATCATCAGTTAAATAATGTCTTCAAAATACAATTTAATTATAATATGATTTTGCTAAAATAATAAAAATTTATTTGCATCAAATTTTAATATATTTTAATTAATTGTATTTAATTGTTAACCAAGAGGAAACAAAGAAAAAATTTAATTAATTATACTTAATTAATTATATTTTAATTATATTTAATTGCTAAAAAGAGGAAGAAAAAAAGTGTCATGGCATCTCACACCTATGACACTCTTTTCACAGGTGAGGCAATGATATGTCACCCTGTGACACTTGTGCGTAATACGAGAATGACTTTCAGTCCTCTCATTATCAGGAGGTATGAAATAATACTTCAAACTTTGATATAAAAATACTGTTTATTCAATGATAATATATTATCAAACAGTTATTTTTCATTTCTTACTTGTTGATATTTTCCAAAATCCTTTAACCAAGCACTCTCATTCAAGGGTTGACTCTTCTCTTAATTTATTGATATGATACTCAATAATTGGTCTTAAATTTGAGGTGAGTGCCCTTCTGGAAAAAATAAAAATAAAAAAGCCAAATTGCAAGCACTTACCTTTCCGTTGGTGGTAGCTTTTGATTGAGCACTTCAGGCTTCAGCCCAATAGGGATAACTAATTTTTAATGCAATCCTTAATAAATAATACTCCTAAAAAAGCACCTCATTCACAATAATATCAACTGGATTGAGTTTGTCTAATTTAATTTAAATCTTATGTATCGGATTTGTCCTTAGAGTAAACTAAAGAGCAACTTTATCAACTACTGTATCAATTGAATCAAGTTAGTCATTTTACTTAATATAATCTTATTAATATCAATTAACTTAAATCTTATGAATTGAATTTATCTTCTAATTTAACTTAAATCTTAGAAATTGAATTCGTCCTCTAAGTAAACTTATTTAAATCATAATTTTACTTATATTAATTAAATCAAAATCATCATTTAACTTAATTCAATCTTACTAATATCAATTAACTTAAATCTTATGAATCGAATTCATCTTCTTAATAAATTAATTTAGATCATAATTTCACTTACATCAATTCATCATTTAACTTAATTAAATCTCACTAATATCAATTGAATCGAATTTATTGTATAATGTTTTTAAATCACATTCTCATTGATATCAATTGAATCTAATTTATCATCTCATTTAACTTATTTATATCACATAATTTATGGACTATTACATGATTTTCCAACCCCAAATTGCAAAGTGGCAAACAACACACACTTTTGACAAAAAACCGTGTAAGAAGCACTCAGAATAGAAGAATATGGACATTTCATTCTTTTCATCCACAAAGTACATGATTTATATTAGTTTTATACCAAAAAGCTAATTCACCTTCATCACGCGTAGACCAAAACCCATCATTGTTTTCTTTTTCCAATCTAAGTTTCGTCGTCCACTTCCTCCATTTTTTTGACACATCACCTCCTCCACGCTCCACTCTCTCAAGCTCGAGCTCTAAATTAATGGAAACCAGCTGCATACAATTTGCATAACCTCACACCACTACCTTCTTCTTCTTCTTTTTTTCTTTTTTCTTTGTTCATGATATCACACTAGGATAGTAAGAGAACGAAGAAAATGGATACTGACTCATTACCATGTGCATAACAATCTTTAGAGAAGTCGTTCCACAACCAAACAAACAAATCAAGTCAAAAGATAAAAAATTAAAAAAAATATATATATACCCACTTAATAAATTTAGCTAAAAATTAAGTTAAGATAGCTAGTTAGTTAAAATTCAAGACGATTCTTCCAAAATTCACTAAAAAGAAATAATATTTGATTTTGAGTTATATAATAGGTTATAATTTTAAAAAAGTTGGAATCACAAAGACAATTATATGTTAGTTATCGAGTAAGTAAACCAATTATAAGCTCTCAAAACAAGAAAATGGATAATGACCTATATAACCAGATATACTAACCAAGGTAAAAGATACAAATTTATAAAAATCATACACCCACTTAATAAATTTAACTAAAATTTTTGTTAACATCACTAGTTAATTAAGCAGTGAGCAACTTAATTATAAGTTCTCGTTATATATAACTTATAACGTGCATAACAAAATTTAAAAAATTCATTACATACCATGTTCCTAATAAATTTAGGTAAAATTTTGGTTAAGATTATTAATCCTGATTATAAACAAGATGATTAAGTGTTTGCAATTTTTTCAAAATTTACTAACAAAAAATTTAATTATTTTTTAGTTGTATAATAAATTATAATAATTATAGAAAAGTTGGGATCGCAGAGATAATTTATCCAATTCCTAATGATAATCCTGGAAAGTGGCTTTCACAGATCGTGTACTCTATGTGTTTTGACTTCAGTATCTTTCTTTTCGTGCATCACAAAGTCAAATAAAAAAGTAATTAATACCAGTAATATTATTAATCCACCCATAGTCAAAAAGATGAATTTACCAACAAAGCATACACTTCCACGTTCTTTTCAAGTGCTCTTTTCAATCTCAATACTGCTTTCTTGTTTGACATGTATAGTTTCATCCCCCCTATCTCTTTATATAGATCCACTTAAAACTACGACTTCTAGATTAATTAAAGTTATTAACACGATTGGTTGATACTTCTAATCGATTCTTGATTTGAAATTGTGACTAATGCACAATCGTCAATCTTCACATTGTTACGTGTCCCCATAAACATGCAAATTAAGCACGCAAATTAATTAATTTTTATTGTATTTGACCATTATTATTATCAGATTAGGCGGATGAAATTGATAATATACGTACCACCACTATCTTCCACCTTTTATATATACACATCTTCTCTTCAATCTCTAAGTTCAAAGAACTTCATTAGTCATCAATTAGCGCTTCTTCTTCTTCATCTTCTTCTTCTGTTCATCTGGTCATACAACACTCACGTAAAGAATGATGAAAACCCACCTGAAGATACCAAAAATGGTGGCGGCAAATGTTCTAAGTATGCTTCTGTTGATGGACATGATGGTGAGTGGATTTAGATTTGGAAGTGGAGTGGATGGTCTGAGTATGGACTACTATCTCATGAGTTGCCCTTTTGCCGAGCAAATTGTGAAGGACAATGTGAATAGAGCGCTTCAAGCGGATCCTACTCTCGCTGCTGGCCTTATAAGAATGCATTTCCATGACTGTTTCATCGAAGTATTGTTCATATTTACAGATTTTTTTTTTTTTTTGGTAATTATGTTCATGTGGTTTAATTTCAGAGAATGATGGGAACTGATTAACGGTTGATTGGGAATGAACAGGGATGTGATGCGTCTGTGCTCCTGGATTCCACCAAGGGCAACACGGCGGAGAAAGATTCGCCGGCTAATCTCAGCTTGAGAGGGTATGAAGTCATTGACAGTGCAAAGGACGAGCTTGAAGATCGGTGTCCTGGAGTCGTATCATGTGCTGATATTCTTGCAATGGCGGCTAGAGATGCTGTTTTCTGGGTATCTATCTTCCATTTTCTTCTTCTCCTTCTTCTTTTTCTTCTTCTTGGATGCTGTTTTGCGGGTATCTTTCATCATCATCTTCTTCTACTTCTTCTTCATCTGCTTCAAGTTCGTTAGTTGGTTAACTAATATGGTTGGTGCCGGTGACAGTCAGGTGGTCCAGTATATGACATACCAAAAGGAAGAAAAGATGGAAGGAGATCAAAAATAGAAGACACCATTAATTTGCCTTCACCAGCTTTCAATGCCTCCGAGCTCATTAGAATGTTTGGACAACATGGCTTCACTGCCCAAGAAATGGTCGCTTTGTCCGGTACCTCCATAAATTTATAAAAATTTATTTTTTAAAAAATTTTAATCAATTTTTAGATTAAAATTTTAAAATTTTAAAAAGTCAAATCAGCAAAATTAAATTTTTTATCCAGTTAAATAATAAATATATATTTTTATAAATTGTGATGTATAATTATTTATTTTATCATTATAATAAATTATAAAAATATAAATTAACATAAATTACTTTAATATCATTATAATGAAATTTATAAATTAAAAATATATTCTATAATAGTATTTAAAATATCTTACTAGTGTATTAGAGTGCAATTTTTTTATAATTTTCAAAATTTTTTATATTACAAATTTATAAAGAGTAGTTTTCTTATAAAAAATTTTAAGTTTTTATCGATTTTTATAAAATATAATTAAATTATAAATTATTTTTTATTTAGAGGTAAAAAAAATTCATATAATTTTCCGCATATATATATATTTATATATAAATTGACGGTGTATATATATAATTGCATGCAGGGGCACATACGCTAGGAGTGGCTCGGTGTTCCTCGTTCAAACCAAGAGTAACCGGCACCGACACGACAGCTGATTCGGACTTCTTGAAGACACTGTCCAGAACATGCAGCAGAGGAGACAGCGCCGAGCAATCTTTCGACGAGACGAGGAACAGTTTCGACAATCTCTACTACAACACGTTGCTGAGGAGAGCGGGATTGCTCTTCTCGGACCAGGCACTGTTCGTCAGTCCCAGGACCAGGAACATGGTCAACGGTTACGCCCAGAACCAGGCCATGTTCTTCTTCGACTTCCAGCAAGCTATGGTGAAGATGAGCGCACTCGACCCTAAGGATGCCTCTAAAGGAGAAGTTCGCGAAGATTGTCGGAGAATTAACTGATTTTATTAAAGCTGTTCCTGTCTTCGATTGACGTGTTTACTAAGTGTTTGTTGAAATGTCTCCTGTTAAGTTGTTAACGACAAAAGTGAATTGGGTCTATAGCTATAATAGCAATCTAGTCTTCTGCTAGTATATGTATACAAGCTCTTGTTGGATCTTAGCATTAGCAAGCTCCAGTCTGAAGATGTTACTGTTCATGTTTGAATTGCTTTGAGTCTATTTGTTTGATATTGAGAAGAGGAATTACAAAATTTCCCCATTTTAATCCAAATATATGTGGGTATATGTACCTTGAATAAAAATTTATGATCAAAATTATAATTTAGGTAACAAGTAGCAAATTATCAGAGATGACAACTGTTTAGGCTAGATTTAGATCCTGAAAATTGTATTCGAGTTTAGGCTTGATCTGAAGCATTTGAGAGGACATTGGGTTAGGCTAGTTTTGGTCCTAAAAATATTCAAACCTAGGTCGAGCCTAAAGCCCTATCGAGCTTGTGGATCCAGGTTTAAGTTTGAGCCTAATCAAGCTTGGATGGCTCAAAGCTCAATCAGGCTCAATTAAAAAAATTCTTTTAATTTTTAGTTTTTAGAAAAATTTCTTCTTATATTTTAGTTAAAAATGATGGAAAGAGACATAAAATAAATATTATATATAAATTAATTAAATATCACTAATATGATAATTCAAATCAATTTTTAAAATCGATCTATATTAATTAAATTTGATTTAAATTAATAATTTAAAGTAATTATAAAAATTATTAATTTGAGTCAAATCTAATTAATTTTGACTTTAAAACTTAAGTTAAATTGTCATATAAAAATATTTAATTAATCTATGTTTGATGTTTATATTACATGTTTCAGTATTTTTTTAATTATAAACTTTTTCAAAAATTAAAAGCAATATTATTTCATATAAATATTTAGGACTTCGAGTCTAGTTGGACCAAACAGGTTAATTCTCAACTCGACTTAATGCTTGAAATTTTGCAAAAGAAAATAGGTATGAATTCGTTTAGAAGCTTAATCAACTTAAATTAATCTTCTTAACTTCAAGTCAAATTAGATCATGCTAATTTTGTCAAGTGTACAACTTATTGTACCAAAATATATTGATGCTATTATAATTATGGATAATTTATATAGGCATAATTGTGAAATATTATAAGAGAGTTAGAGATGGTAACAGATTTGATTAATTTCAAAGATTTTGAAATTTGGAAAAAATTAAATTTAATTAAGTTTTTTGCATGAAAAAAATCCAAAATTTCGATAGCATTCATGTCTTTAATTCTTATTTTATTCTTATTTTTTATTTGATTCATTAACTTCTAATTAAGTATGAGTTTTTTTTGGTCATTTTTAATAACAATTATAATTTCAATCAAAATTGCACAACTAAAGTTAATATCTACAATTTTAGACCCTTCTTATAATAAAATAAGTGAAGTGAAGAGGTTATTAACCGTGAGAGGAGTCCGTTAAAAACTTGTTCTTAAATTAAAGGTAAAAAAGAACCCTATTTTAATTTTTTAATTTTGAGGTCAAGTGTATATATATATATTGAAAATTTTATTTTTATTAAATAGCTAAGTGAAATGAAAGGGTAACTAAAGAAAGCATCAAGCCGGGTCAGGCTCGAAGCTCAATTGAGTATAGAGTTGATTATATTATTTTTCTTTTTATTTTAAAATTTGAGAAACAACATTGTTTTTTTTTTAATTTCCATATTTTAGGCTAAGCTAGATTAGTAGCTTGAGTCCGAATTGAATTAAAAATTCAAAAATAAAAAAAAATCGAATATAACCCAAAGCTCGTCGGTCTATTAATTTCAAACCGGATTGAGTTAGGTGGGCCGGGTTTAATTGCCAAGATTAGAAAATATGTCTAATAAGTGTTAGTTGAATGCTGGTGACTTAAGAATAAAGAAAAACAAATTTGGGTTAGATGGGAATTAGTTAGGCCCAATAACTTCACATGGAGGCTAAGCTAATCATCTGATATAGAGAGAGATACTGAGGGCGATTGAGTTTGGAGATCGTGAGTGTTACTCTGTGTGTCTTTGTTTGTGATAGTTTAGATCGATAGGGTTTTGTTTGTTTGTTGACAAATTCAAAAGGGATGGACAAAATGAAAGAGGGATTGGAGAAAGTGAAGATGTTGGTGGGAATGGATGCGGCTGAAGATGACATGGAAGAACTAGCAGCAGCAGATGATAACTCAAACTCCTCATTATCCATGATGATGGACGATTTCAATCGCAATTGCACTCTTTCTACAAAACAGGTAGCTTTGTTTTCTTCCTTGATTTCCCTATTCAATTTTAGGGATCTCCGTTTCTGATTCATCGGAAGTAGAAAGCATCTAGTTGGGGTGATTTTAATTTATAAAGGTCTCTTTTTCTTAGTGCTTGTATGTTTTGTTTCCACTGGATATGAAGCCAATGGATAGGATAGGAAAAATCAGCTTAGTTTGTGCATGGAACTGCACGTTTGAACTCCATTGTTACTGCCTAAATATTATAATACGCAATAAACTCTGAAGCGACTTGCCTACTCTTGTTTCTCGTTATAATCCTATTCCATGCCAATGTACCCCTAAATGAATTTATTTATTAATGTTTATTCGAGTCCATACATAGTGTTAACGAGTTGTACGTCAAATACATAATCGGCAGAGCCCAGGTTACTATAAACTTAATCTTTAGCTCTTGGTTGAGATTTACTGAGCCTGCATTTGGTTTTCAATATTTCTTGAAATTCATTGCTCGGCAGGGTATTGATTAGTCATATGCATGCGTTCTCATGTTTTATTGCAATGATCTTTGCTCTTGCAGAGGTTTCAAGTCTTTGCTATATGCTTTGTTTCTGGCCTGGCTAGTCATGTGCATGCTTTCTCACAGTTTATTGCAATGGTCTTTGCTCTTGCAGAGGTTTCAAGGCTTTGCTATATGCTTTGTTTCTGGCCTGGCTTGCACACTCTTGGTAGGTCTTGACCATCTCAATTCTACACTCTTTTCCATTTCATCTATCATTATTGTTTATAATTCTCATATAGCAGATTTAAAAGAATCAATACTCCCTTTCCTCATTTTTGAATTTTTGTCACAGTCAATGCTGGTTTTTCTCAATCCAGTCAAGTTTGGAATTACATTCACTTTTGGAAATCTGCTTTCTCTTGGAAGGTTTGCATTTTATATTTCTGTCATTCATCATGGTTTTGTTGACAAACTAGAATGATAGGTATGTGCTCAGTGGGATGATCAACATGTTCAGAAGATTCTTAATATTTATATTGTTTATTGCATGTAGGTTAGTTGTATATTCTGTTTGTGATCCTTTAAAGTGTTCAGTGTTGAAGTTCTTAAAGGCTTTCTTCTTCCCCAAGAAATGGGAATAAGATCACCCAAGAAGAGATTACACTGCTTGTGATGATTGTATTGTTGGTCTTATTTAGTTCTTGGCAAGAATGAATTTGAAGCTATTACCTCTTAGATTTACATGTGCAAATATATCGAATACACATGTTTCATGCTCATCTCATCGTTAGTGCAGGTCCATAATGTGCTTATCTCATCGATAGTGTTGGTCAGACAACTTAATCTGCAAATAAGGAATTTAGTCAAAATTGTCAATGTTGATAAATGTTCCAGTGCTCTTCCCTTTTGTGTTTCCCCCATAACTAGTAGTCTTTTGCAGCTTTCAATTGTAATGTCTTGTGATGTTTGATGTTCGATGAATCATGGATTTTATTTGGATAAATTGGTGGAGACAATACATTCTCAAATTCAGTTAGTGCACAAAACTAGTTTTTGAATTAATTTTTTATTCTTTCTATAATATATTGTGTCTAGTTTTATTTTGTATATAAGTTGAATCTTTTCTGTGGCAGCACAGCATTTCTCATAGGGCCAAAACGTCAAGTTTCGATGATGCTTGATCCAGTTCGTATATATGCAACGGCCCTGTTCCTTGCAAGTATGATCATTGCCTTATTTTGTGCTCTATATGTAAGCAATTCTTTGCTCTATCATCCTGATCAAGTTCCAGAAATCTTATTGGTTGTATCTGAACAATAACATTTGATCTCACGAAGATATTTGTTATTGTATCCTCTCAACAGGTTCATAACAAGCTTTTGACTCTTTTGGCAATCATTCTGGAGTTTGGTGCACTTATATGGTATGTTAATATCAACAAGACTCTACTCTTGTTTGTGTTACCTTTCGAACTTCATTTCCTGTTAGCAACTTCTCGTTCTACATCACTCAAGTTAGTTCAGAAATGTATACCAAGACATACGATTTAGAATTAAATGACACGATTGGGGGGGGGGGTGATAATAGCTGATATGAAAAGAAAGAAAGTGAGAGGAAAAGGAAAATTAAAGAGGAGAAAGTGTTGAAACCAAATATCTAGAATTATAAAAATGTATAGAGCAAAATATGGGAATAGTCATCACGTGTTGTATAAGGAATCACTTAACGGAAATTGAACCTACATTGGGATAATAATGCAAACCTTCTGTGAATGGATAGGTGTACCGTGAATTGCTTGGTATTTTTTCTCTAGATTTTACAAGGTAGAAATTTTGAAAATTGAGCATTCATTTTATGAATAATATTGTTGTAGGTTTTGTCCTCATGGATTACATATTAGAAATTTCTTCATATTTTCTTCATTTAACAAGATTCATTCTGTACGCAACTATTCATTTTCACTTACCAATATAATTCTAGATCCTTTTTTGAGTCAGTTGTATTCCCCTGAAATCTAGTACGAGATTGGTCGAGAAGGAGAAAATAGTATTGTTACTACTTTAGAAACTGAACTTGATGGTTTTCTGTTTATCAAGTTCTTTGGGGCTTTTATTAGTTTGAGAACAGGTTTACAGACTATTTCACTGTCTAGGATACATCTCTCTGATCTTATCCTCTATATTCAAGTCATACTAAATGTGGAACCTCACAATTCACAGGTATAGTTTGAGCTACATCCCTTTTGCAAGGTCCATGGTGTCGAAGGTGATGTTAGCTTGCTTTGACACTGAATTTTAGGCCGATGACTCTTGGGAAAGAATACTGGGTTGGATGTTGGATACTGCAACTCCAACATGTGCAATTATTTTGTAGATGTATATTACAGGAGGCTAGTTCTTCAAACTGTTCAAATGCACAAAAGTGAGTATTAATGAGTTCATGTATGAATAACCATGAAACTTGTATGTTTCTTCAATTATCCTTCTTTGAGTTTCTTTTTATTGCATCCTTCGACCTGATGAGAGTTAATCCAATTGGCTTGCTGTCATACTTCTAATGATGTGAATAGTTGAATCTTACTGAATTCGCACAACATTGTTCTCGAGTTTCTTGTTTTATGATGTTATTTTAGTCAAATCTTACTGATTTCATATGATATTCTTCTAGAGTTTCCTGTACATGATGTTACTTTGTTTTCATCCTGGAATCCAACTTGTACAATCTGAATTTATGTTCAAGTTAGAGGGCGTCATTGTTTGCTACAAATTTTGCAAGGATGAATAGATGTTGTGGTAAAAAACCTTGTGAATAGGAATTACATTTTCTCAAAAGAGTGGGTGGACATAATCTCACACCATTGAACTTATCACAAATAAATGAAATGAAGAGATCTTGGTTATCGTAAAGACTTTGGCTACTCTTGGTGTTTGATTCGTTTGTTGCAGCTCTTATTATCTATTTAAGGACAAAAGAAAATGGAAAAGGAAAGAAGAAGAAGAATAAGAAGTTGAAAACTTTTTCTGTTTTTTAAAGAAATAGTTGAGGTTTAGATTGAGCCAAAAGGCCAATACAGAAAGGTATGAGCAATGAGGAAGAATCAATTATTACTAAGGAATTAAAAATAGACTTGATGATTTAGATTTTGTTCCCCATATGAAGATTGATGTAAATGTAATTAAAGGTAGGATAAGATACACACACATACTTTTCTATGTAAATGCATCCTTTTGTCTATCACTTGCCTTCGAAGCAACATTTATCGCATCCTTATCCTATGAAGCCTACATCACTTGTTTGTTCATGGCCTTGCATCTCCATGACTAGGTATTAATTAGTGCAGACTCTGAATATTCTTAGTTCGAATTAGACTAATTTTAACTTGGTTCATTGCCTACGGTTTAGTTTAGAATTGGGATTAAACCAATTGGCATGATTGGTCAGTTACAAAAGAATTTGTTTAAGTCCAAGTTTGAACCTAATTGAACTTTAATACTTAAGCTTTGAGTCAAATTAAATTGAACTTAATTTATTAAACCAAACTAATCCATTTTGGACAAAATTAGGTTGAAAAAAACTAGTTTGTCATACTTAAAAGAACACCTTATAAAGTGATGTACTCTCTATTGCATCCAACAACGATACATGCACACAGTTTTTTGTTATTTTAAAGGGTCATTTGGTTCATGATTCTGGAACTGATATTTCACAAAGTAAATTCATGGGGTCACTGTACTACTTGAATCCCGATTCGACCTTGAGCTTATTCATTTGATGACTGACAGTGGAAGTAAAGCAAGGAACCTAACTCTGTACTGAATTATATGTTTATCTGATTCAGACTTTATATTGTACCTCTTTAAGTAATTTCTTTAAGCTTCATCTACCACCAATTACCATTGAATATTATAGTACAAATCTTTTTAGTTGCTTCACTTACAAAATTCACCAGTGAAAATGTTATTTTATTTCTATTCCTACCTTTCCATTTATGTTTATAAATCAAATCCACCTTAAGTTCCACCATCTCTTTCTCTTCTTAAATCACTCCTTGTATAATCTTATCTCTCACAAACATTTAAGCAGAAAAACATCTCAAATGTTAGCTTAAAACTCTTGGTATCATCCTCGTTCAGTCACTCCCATCAGGATTGAATTGTTGAGGTTGAACAGAGAAAGACAGGATGATGAATAACATATCAAGGATTGATTTGTTGGGTACCATAAGTTTCCTTCAAGGGCCCCAGGAGTACCAGAAAAAGCTCTACAAGAAAGTCGTGAGGTACAAGGAATGTCCGAAGAACCATGCAGCAGCCATTGGAGGGAATGCAACAGATGGGTGTGGTGAATTTATGCCGAGTGTAGAAGCAGGTAGTCTCGAACTTCTCGAGTGCAAGGCCTGCATTGCCACAGAAATTTCCACAGGAAAGTGGTATACAACTGTGATGATGAGTGTTCAAGTAATGATTGCCACCATTCTTCCTTTTTCAGCAACATTCATGCAGGGACCAGACTCATTTTAGGATACCCTTCAAGCTCCTTGATTTCCTCAAAAAGAAAGAATCCTCAAAAGACTGTCTTCCATGAAAGTTGTTCATTGGTTTCATCAGAATCTGAACAGACCAAGGATGGTGCTAATGGAGAAGGGATGGTGGTAGCAATTACTAGACGTATTAAGGGAGTGAAAAAGAGGTTGAGGACAAAGTTCACAGCACGATGGAAAATGCAAAAGCTTGAAGAATCTGTTGTGGAAGGGTTTTTTCAGGATATTGACATCGAGAGAAGGGTCCTCAGGGTTTGGATGTACAACAACAAACACAGCTTGGCAAAGAAGAGCCTATAGCCATTGTAACCCGATTTAACCTGTTGAAGTCTTGAGTCCAAGTCAAACCGAGCTCTTTTGCCATTAAAGAAAAACTATAAAGAACACAGAAGTTGTATACACGAGTGAAAACCATCCATTCTTTTTCTTTTTCTTTCTCGATTTTCTTCGAACATATCCTAGGCTGATCAAACAAAATTTCCAGTTTGGTTGGAGCTCGTGTACAAAAAGAACAAAATGGAATTGGAAGGAACAACTGAAGACCCTTCTTCTTCTATGGCAACTGAGGCTATTGTTTCCCATATATACATGATCCCTTTAGGGCCAAAAGGAAAAACTCTACCGAGGAAAAAAAGAAAAAGCAAAACCACCCCAATGTACAACCATAAAGAATTCCTCCTCAGGTCAACTGCAGTTGTCATTCTTCAATACCTTCCAATTCTGAGTAATAATATAGCAATCAGGGATTGTTATTTAGAAATAACCTGTACATCTTTGACAAATGAACTTGGCAGGTACAGATTCCGAGTCGCAAATACCAGAACATCTTGTATGCTGCCAGACTCCACAAACATCACAAGCTAACATTCGCTCGCCGTCGTCATCTTTAGCCCCGCAACTGCATTCCACAGTCCATCTCTCAATTCCTCTTTCCATTTTATATTTACTTATACTATGTTTCCCTAGGCATTTCCCTCGAACTTGAACCGATTCAGCTGCTGATCCTAACAAGAGTTTGACCTGGGTAGAATCATCAACACCACTATAGCCAACCAGCTCTTCTGTTTGGAATCTCCTGAAAATCAAATATACACCTTGCAATGCCCTTGTTGCTTCAAGTTTAAGATCAGCAAGGGTAGCATTCTGTGGCAGGACAAGCACTTCTGGAGGAATATGGGAACCAGTTTCTTTAACTTGGTCCGAGTTCTCCACTTCACAATTTATGCATAGCGCAATTGGATTCATAATTGCTATGCTCTTTTCAGGCATGTAGTGTTTCACAAACTGCTTGCAGTCAAGAAGCTTTTCTGCTGAACTGATTGCAAAGGTTCTTGATGCCTCGGGCCCGTAGCTTGCCATGGTTCGAGGGTGCAGCAAGCATTCATAGAGGAATCTAAGATCTGCAACAAGGTTTTCCTTGGAGGGGCAGGTAATGACAGGTGCCGTAATACCAGAATTGATTTCATTTGAGGGTTGATTTTCTGATTCAAGTCTGAGAATCAAAGTGCATAAAGTTTAGATTTTGAACATATAACAGATAATGAATAATAATCTGTTACTTAAAATCTGAAAAGATGGAACAAAGAAAATAATAACATCTAGTATGTAATGGAAGACAGAATAAATGCCGACCTGTACTCCAAAGCACCTGAATCATGATTGCACCTTGCAACAACGATCATTCCATCAGTTGCTCTTTTACCTCCAATCTCCTTGAGGCAATAATCAAGAAGCTCTGGTGTAGCCACCTTGCACACTGCACCTCTAAGAGTCCGCCAACTAACCCAATTGGATCCAGAGACAGCTCGGAGTACTCTAAGCATGGCTTCTTCAACACGATCAATATCAATCCTACTCCATGGACAGATCTCAGAACTTAAAGTTTGGAGCTTTTTGCAGGAAGAATCAACCTTTGGGGACTTCTGGGCGCTGTCGATCAAACTCATCAAATAACAAAATAGGTCCCTAGTATTTACAAGCTCACGATCAGACAAGGATTGGTAAAATGTGATCAAGTCCTGCAAGCGAGTGCGTGGTTTCCGTCCCTGAGAAAGATAGACGCACAAGGGTCGGCTGGAGAGAGTTTCAATAGCTGACTTGTAGGCATCAACTGTCAAACCAAAACTACCAGCACCAAATTCATAGCCCCAATTACCATACCATGTCCTGCCACTGGTAATGGCATGGAGTAGCCTATATTCCAACCCGTACTTTTTTGACACGTCCATCACACTAACCTTCCTGTTCATGCACATCAAAGACAAAAAGTGGTCGAGTTAGCTCCTAGACACGATTACAAGCACACGTATAAAGCCACCATCTACACTATAACCACCCAACACGACAAAAAGTTTTAAAAATATGTTAATCTTGATCATAAAGTTATTCCTAGCCCTGTTACTATAGATTAAGCAAACTTACACCATCGGTAATTTGACAAAGTGCAACAATAAAGCGCATTATTCAATGACTCTTGCGCATAAAATGTTTCGAAGTTATCACCGGTGTGTTCATCAACCTATCTCAATCAATTTACTCTTAGATCACTAAATATCTTCCAATTACATCAAAATCTCATAGATAACCACGGTTCTGATATAACATGCATACAAAATGTTCAGCAACCAACAACTAAATTTCACAGGAAACAGCAGCTTTTCAATCAAGTGAATCTTTCAAAAGTTAAAATTTCGATCTTTAAAGAGAACACTATCATGTGTATTACGTATAGAAAAGTCATCGGAGTTCTAACCTGACTCCAAGAGTACTACATAATCGATCCCAGAAGTCCATAATGCGACGTCCAGACACTACCCGAGATCCACCTTCTCTACCATTGACCCTAAGGAGGTGGCCGTAGCCGTTGGCATGGACAACAGCATGCAAAAGATGAGTAGTATCTTCCAGTTGATGATAAACCCAGTCTTCAACATCATCAGCAGTGGTGATGCGGTTGCATGTCTTGCACCTGAAGTTGGTAGATATTTTATAAAATTTGATCAGATTCCATATTAATCAACCACAAGTATCAAGATTGGGTGATGAAAGTAGAAAGTAGAATATTCAGTCACCATTAATGACAAGGTTGGAGAATCTATACCTTGGTTCTGAGAAATGCAGAATATCTCCACAGCATGCACATGGTTTATGATACCCACCAATAGAATTACCATCAGCCTTTATTATGAAGTGATAACGTCTTGTGCATACCGGATGCCCACTCCAACCTAAAATCAACAAACCAGTACATAAATCTTAACTTCATCTACTGAAATAACAAGACCATACTCCAGCATCAACCAAAGTGTCTACAGTATCAAGTGTAAATTTATCATTTTTATTTAGATAATTCACTAAAGTTGAAAAGTGAGCAACTTGAGGATAAAACCAAATGTCCAAAACCAACTCAAAAGGGTGTCACTTTCCCACAACTAAAACCTCACCAACCATCACAAAATGATAAGATCGTACTCAAATGATTAAATGTAGCAAGTGGGGTGTCCGAGACTCGAGGAATAAGAGGAGGACAGGTCTGACCATAAGGCAAAGGCAAAGGCAAAGGCAAAGCCAACATCATTATTGTTTAGTCCATATCTAATATGAAGCGGGAAAAGCATTGATGGCTGACACGTGTACTTTCGAAAGGTGGGTCTGAACTATACCCCACAGTTCTCACTTCCCACCCTCGGAAGAAATCATTGTTATTCATCTTCTTGGTGTTGTGAGGTCAAATTCATATGCCGCAGCGTCAAAAATCAAATCTTTTTCCCTAATGAGATAATAAAGCGAGATTTTTTAAGAAAAATGGAGACTGAAAAAAACAGAAACTCGGGTTTCCCGCCTAGGAACCGCCAACCGGCAGGCAAACGAAACGAAAATAGTAACTAAAATACCGCGACCTGAACCGACTCGGAGCTAGTGAACTCACCAACGACACGGCACTGGTTGCAGTAGATAGATCTAGATCTGGCAACATCCTCCTCGACGACGTCCAAGGAAACCACCGCGTTGGCGAGATCGCCGACTCGGAAAGACATCTGCCAGGTCAAAAGATGGGGGATGAGCGAAGCAGGAGGCGGACAGAGCGCGTGCTCGTTCAAGAAGGACTTGATGTTGGTCCTGAACGGAGAGCGGGGACGGTCATCCGGAGAAGGGAAAGAAAGGAAGTCTTGGAGATCGGCGGTGACTCTTCGCTTCATCCTCTTGATTGGCCTGGCGTTAACGACCATATTAGGCGGCGCGTGGAGTTGTTAGATCTTAGCTAATCGATTAGGTGGTAGATCGGACGGCGGAGAGATAGAGAAAGAGAGACGAGGTTTGGTGTGTGTGAGCGTAGGGTTAAAGGGGAGTGTTTGGAGACAGCGATAATGGTGAGAATCTTCTAGAGTGACGGACCATTCACTGCCATGCTCTGCTTTTATATTTATTTTAAAGACCTTGGACCCATCTTTTTTTTAAAATCTTAATTAATTTATTTTCCCAATTTTCCTTATTTTTCACTAAATAAGCCTAAATATCCCATATATTACTGATAAATCAATAACTCCGAATTTGAATTCGAACTCGAACTCAATCTTGATCTATCTAGACAAGCCCAACTCGAACTCGATCTTGATCCACCTTGATAAGTCCAATTCGAACTCAATCCAAATGAATGTTACTTGTAGTAGACATGACTGAACACGATCTAAATGATGTTTTACTAGTTTTGATCCGACCAATATAATCTTAATATAATTAAACAAAAAGAGAATAAACAATGCTTGCCTGCTTAGATTAATCTTCTTGGTCAGAAACTATGAAAAGAAGAAGCAAGAAATGGATATAGACTAGTCCTGTTAGTATAAAAACCAGCTTATAGCTTTTTATTTGGTTTTCTTCTCTTCTCCTTCTTCTTCTTCTCCTTGCTCTTGTGAAGTAAGGGTATCAATGGGCTTATCATCCTCACCACCAAACCCAAACTCATTCACTCTTGACTTGTCAACTGGATATATCCATCTTTGGTATAGGTAGATTAGGAATATGAGATCTGCAACACGATAACAAATACAAGAAAAGTTGAGAATCCATTCAACAGTTGTATATAGAGGTAGAAGCAAATGCATCTCACCATCACGGAACACCGAAAGCCGATGAAGTATTGGCATTTTTATGACGAATGCAAAAAGATCATCGATGATGGTGTTGAGAAACTTGTATGTCATCTGCCTCCAGGGTAAATGAGCCACAGACTTCAGCTTGTAGTTTATGAACAATTGAGGCAACATCATTATAAAACCTGAAGCACAAAATAAGTATATGCCAATATCACAAACGACCGTGTGAACGAGACCGATACAGAACAATGGAAACATAGAAGATGAAAAGCTAGCTGCACTCACCAAACATGTATACGCAGCTTGTGAGTGAGGATAGGATCCACGAATACCAGCTCTTATGGCGTTCGTACTTAAGGGAGTATACAGAAAAGCATGCAACCAGGAAGAACAGCACATAGGACAAATACTTCATCGCAAGGTCGTCATATTCCTTTGTCTTGTTCCCAGCATAGGACTCGCGATCACGGAATCTCAACATAGGTATCTTCCCAGTTCTATCAATCTAGAGGAGTAACAGAGTGTTACCAATTTTTGATTTTTCAATAGCTTCAAATCTCTTGCACCACAGGAACAGACACAGAAAAGCATCAACTTTTTACTTAAATCTTATAACCAAGATGGATACCTCTATATGCATGGCTTTCCCTATTTTCCAGAACTCAATGCAGACCCCAATTCCAGAACTTGCGAGTATCATCCATGAAGTGTCATTGTCAAGTAGATAAAGGAATACAATGAGCTGACATATAAAGTTCACCACGACAGACTTTGCAGACAGCCCTTCCATGGACTTGTTTTTGTTCCAAAATTGGATATCTGCAAATAAAGCAGAAACATTTACCACACAGATACGTCTTTCAGAACAAAAGGTATTACTCAGTCCATGAATCCAGGAGTTACATATTGCAACAAAATACAAATTTCACCATTCTTGAATGCCAAGAAGTCAAACACCGAATGAAATATGGAAACAATCATGGTGATGCCCAGCAGGTAAGGATTTCCTTCGAGAAAAACTCTCTGAAAAGACAAAAAAAAAAAAAAAGAAAATGACAACAACAGGATAAGAAGCAAAAACTTCACAATTATTAGCTTCCAGAATCATCTCCAACAAGTCTAACAAATGGAAAATAAAGGAATCTGGTTCATATCTCAGGGACTCAGATACTGCCTAGCTCAAGCATCAGTCTTACTCGTACAATCTCTAATGCTAATTGTAACTCCACTCGTCACTCACTTCTGTTTTAACAATGTTCTGTTTGGGCTATGCACCAAATCATCAGCAAACCCTGACAGTCCAAAGCATAATATATGGCTTTGGATGAAAAATAAAATAAAATATGAAGCCACAAGTACCTAACTTTGAGTGCATGAATCAATACTGGACTCTGTAATCAGTCGCTTAAGTGTGGTTAAGTCTAATAAATGACACTTTAAACATCTGATAAGTATTCAACATCTCATACATGTGCATTTACTTGGGTTTGACATTCATATGCTAATACTGTAATCTATCAAACAAGAATAATTCCCTAAGGTCAACAGCACGTACTGCCTCCAGGAAGTCATGTAAGCACCTTTTAGATTATTTAAGAATCATGCTAAATATGACCAACTATTCAGATGATTGAGTTGAACCAAATCTTTCATTTCCAGTCACACTATGCCACTTCATATTAACTAGGTAAGTCATACCTTGAGTTCATCACCCTCTCCATCAACCATGCTTCCATAACTACGTTGAATTTGGAACGACTGATCAATTTGTAGAAATAGTTGCCACTTTGTCATGCTTATAGGACTCACTTCCAAATTAATTGGCAGTTCTGACACAGTTGCATTAATTGGAATCAACTTATCTCTCAGCAACCAAAACTCATTGAAGAATACTGTAGGGAAGTAATTCCCTGTATTAGGCTCCACATTAATGTCTGCAAACTCAAGTCAAGAATCTCAAAACAATGCAGTACAAGATTAATCGTATGTTACATAAAACTTTTGAATTATCTTAATCATTTCTATCTTAGTGCTTATGTTGAAACCTGTAATATCAGATGCAGAAAATTTTTGGCGCTAGCCACATTAGCCCTACAAACTGTTGCATTCATATGCATATATTTAATAGAAAGCATAGGCGCACAAGAAGTAGACTTCCAGCAAGAAGCAGATACACTGAATGCATAAGACTCGGGAATACGGTAAGTTCGTCCAAAATGACATTTAAGTGGCAAGTTCGTCCAGAAAACAGAGGAATAGAAAGACGTAGACCAAATAGCCAAACTCAAATCCAGGGTAAACACATTAATTAAGGATACAAGGAGCAATATTTGCTGGTACACCATTAAGTGCATATCTGCAGAGAAAGAAATAATTAATTGAGAAGCAAATTAATAGTTAGAGTTGGGATTCTCAATCATGCAAAGAATATCTTAAAAGAATTGACAAGAGTGCAAATACCTGGTGAAATCATCAACCAAGTTAATTGTAACATTTGGTTTCCAGTATGATACCCATTCCACAGGGCCATCATCTTTAGAATCAATCTGGTCGCCATCAATAACCTAAAGAAACCGGATATGCATTAAGAATAACTCCTGGAAGATTCCACAGCTGAGGAATCAAAGAGAAAATTTTACATGTATGGCTTATTATCATTACAAATTCTGAGCGTTCATCATGATAATCTATACTTGTTAAGGAAGGTCGGGATTTGGAAATAATCACAATTGAACTAGGTACCATGTGAACACACTGACATTGTTTCAGTAACTTCTAAATAGGTTAAGCCCAATGACACTTGAAACAGCTTGTATAGCTGGGGAAATTAAAATATCATTATCAAACATAGAAAAAAAGATGTAGGTGTCAAGAGATGGGGGCATATCAGTCCTGCAGTACCAGAGGCCTCTCTTTTATGATATTGATTGGTGCACACTACCAAGCAAGCACTATATGATCTCCACTTCAGCCAATAAGTAAAGAATCAGCGCAAGACATCAAATCCCAGTTTATAGGTGGCATTATCAAAGTATTCCACATTCTAGAGGAAAGGCAAAGGTATAAAACTGGTGATCTTAGATCAGGCAACGGCTACAACTAGTCCCCTTTAATGGTTTAATTTGTCAACATGCAAAATGTATTGAGGTAAGAACGCAGAGATGCAACGTTAAGTCTTGCTGGCATTACTAAACAAGACCATTACATAGGAACCAACTATCGGAGATATATGCCTTGTGTGCAGTCTTAAGGCCCAAACAAATTGCAAATACACAGGCCACAGGTAACTGCAACTAATGGCGAGAAAGCATATCCGAAAAGCAGTTAAATCACTCATTGTGTTGCAAAAATATAGATAGATACACTTTCTTCTGGATAAAACTAATATAGATACACTTTCTTCTCGATAAAACTATCACCTAGAAAAGAAATATTTAAGTATTTGATAAGCTTGATGACAGTAAAGGAGACCTGATGGATAATTTCTTCCTCAGAGGCTTCAGAATTTCCCAGGAGATTCCTCCTTTTATCAGCTTTTGACTTGGGCAAGTATATAACAACAGCTGAAATTATTTATGGAGGAATATTACAAAAATTACGGAGAAATCCATCAATTTATATAAATTCAAAAACACAAGGGAATGGATCTCACGGTGTGTCCTCCCAAAGGCATCAAGAGGCTGGTATTCTGGATCAATAGGGTCCACGGGATACCCGGAATGTGCAAAGAAAACATGAGCATAAAGACTGCCATTGTGCTTTAATGCCTAAAAGATGAAACATAGTATATTATTTTTGTCAGTAGTGGCAAAAATATCTTAGAAAAGAAAGCCGAAGCAAGAAGAAAACTCCACAACCATGAAACTATCTATAATTTGATCCAAAACTCCACAACCACGAAACTTTCTACAATTTGATGCCGTGTGAGGCTCTCCCAGATATAGAAAGCGCAAAGTCCTCAAAAACTATGAGATGGAAGGAAGACGTGTAAAACTTAATAAAATGGTTAAAAAGGATAATACCTCGGATAAATGATACTTCAAAGAAAGTGACCTAGTACTCTGAGGGCCCCAAATAGCATAAGGTATATTGGTTTCATGCCAAATAAGTGCACTTTCATTACTGAAGTCATTGAATTTTTCATGCTCTGAAAGGTATAGCCACATATCCTGAAAGCAGAGAATGGCTCATTAAAACAGAAATGCTGTCAGACACATAAAGAAACGCAAGCTATGAGAACAAAATAAAAGCCGAGTCGCAACCGAAAGATGAAACTGGCACCTTTAAAGATAAAGAAATTCGGAGGTAGATTATTCAAACTATTCAATTAAACAAAGAACTGCTGGATAGAAGCCACTGGCACATTGCAGATTGCAGAACTAAAATCATACAGTAAACAGAAGATAAAAGGCCAATCACATGTAAAGACCCAATTTTCATATCGTACTAGTCTTCGATGAATATTAGCTCAAATAAATTGGAATTGTAAAAGAAAATTAGCTCAATTTTCCACAGCAACCAAGCAAACCAACCAAAACAAGCAAACTCTTGCAGTTAATGATTCTAAGCAAGCCAAGATCAAAACCATATTCAAACACACAAAAAGTTACATTTTTGAAAAGAAAAGGGAACACCCAGATCACAAAAGAAGAAGAAAAAAACAGAACGCACACACACATAAGCTAAGAACAGAAAACAGAAATCAGATAATACCACATACGAAACAATTCTGTTCCGCAGACAATTGGTATGAATGATACTGCATTAGATAGCATATAAAGGAAGAGTGTGTAGGAGATACCAAAGATTCGCCTTTGTGAAAGATATTGGAGCTCAAGAGAGAAGGATCAGAGGGTTTCTTGGTAGTGAATAACTTTGAAGCGAAGTACCATATAACTGCTAGTCTTATAAACCCCACAACTGTCTGTCCTATACCACCTTGTTCCTGTTGTTGCTGTTGTTGTCTCTGCGGCCCTCCACCACCACTGTCTCCTCCTCCTGCTGTTACCGGCGGCGTCATCTTGTCTCTAGAAGGAGGTGGTGTGTGGAAGAAGTAGAAATAAGTGTTGAAAGGGAAAGAGATGGAATCCTACTAGGAAGTATACATTCGACAACTTGATTGACGAATCAACGTGTTCAACTCAAACCTTACTACTTTTTTTCTTAGATTCTTTTCTCGAATAACTAAATTAAACCGATAAAAATTAGACCTTTGTTTGGTTTTTTGTTTTCATCTCATCAAATTACTGTGTTCAGATTTGTCACAAAAAGGCCTTATTTTGAGCGATTTTTTTAAAGTCGAGTTTATTATAATTAATCTTAAATATGAGGAAAATATAATTTCATTTTAATATATTTTTAAGATAAAAGATATAGATATCTCATTTATTTAAAAAAATTAAAAAAACTTCTCAATCTTTAAATTTTTTTATAAATTATTCCCTAGATTTTATTTTTTAAAAAGGTTAATGACTAAAAGAAAATTAAAAGTCATTCTATTTCGACAAAAGAACTGCGCAGCTTTGAGTCCGCTACTCAGATCATGATTTTTTTTACCTTATGAGAAAGATCCTTCTGTTTTTGGCTGGTTGTGGGCGAGGAGGGATTCAAATCCTAGACATCATGGTTCACAATAACGTGCTCTAAATAATCCTTTAAGCTATAGGCCTCACTCTAACTCCACTGGATATGTTCTCGAGAGTTCCACTGGATATGTTCCCGAGAGTATCATAAAAAAGGAATCTTTCCTCTTCCCAACCATTTCGAGTTAAGAAAATACAAAGGCGCCTCTTTCTATATAAGAACGGTTTGTTCCGAGGTGTGAAGTGAGAGAGAAGAGATTTCATAATTATGCACGCAATATGAATATTAAATGTAGAATAGTCAAATGAGATAATCGAATTCAATTCTTAAAAACTAATTAAATTCGATTTAAATTAATAATTTAATATAATTATAATAAATTATTATTTTGAATCGAATTTTATTAGTTTTTAAAAATTAAGTTGAATCATTGTGCAAATAATATTTAAATTAATAATTCAAGATAATTATAACAAATTATCAGTTTAAGTAAATTTTATTAAGTCGATTAAGTTTAAAAATTAAGTTGCATCAATAATATTTAATTAGTATAAGTTTAATGTGTTATGACGTTATATATTTTTATTATCTTTTAATTGAAGTTTAAAACAAGAAATTTTCTAGAAAATTTAAAAATTATAAATTTTTTCATAATTTTTAAAATTAAGAACTTTTTAACTTAAATCCAAGGATGATAATAAGCTGAGCTTTTAAAATTAAAAATACAAAACAACATCCTTTTGCTTATAACGGTCGAGTCTCAGGCCAGAACGGGTTAGGGAGACCCTAGGCCCGATTTTTTCAAAAAATAAGGCTTGAGACCTGGTTAAACAGGGCATGCCAGTTGATTTTGGGCCAACCACGCCCGAGCCCAATTTTCATCCCTAATTAAATCAAGTTTTGACCTTATTTAAAAAAACCAATTTTAAATTTGTTACTTATTTGCTATTGTCTTGTCTTGTCTACTAGATTAGACATTTTTATTTAAGTTTGAGTTCAATAGGAAAAAAAAAAAATTTCTTATGCGTGGTCATAATCTTAACATACATACTTTGAAGAAGAAACTCACCATTGCTCAGCAAATCTATTATGAATCTCCTTATAATCCTGGCCATAGATGTACTAAAGAGTAATGCCTGCAGGAATATCAAGAAGCACCTCGATACCATAACTCTGTTCCAAGTAGAAGGCATGACTCAATTGGATGAAGGAAGGCGACTGTAATACTAAATTTTTTCGTACTTCTTTGCTTGCTCGTCAAAATGTCAATAAAATTCCTGTGCTACTTGACAGTAGAGGAAGAGAATACATTGATCATAATAGCCTATTGGAGGTAGCTAGGCAATATTTCATTGATCTTATGGGTTCAACCGATGCATAATTACCAACCTCTAATGTCTGCAGATTGTTTGAATGCCCTCTTGATCAGTAAACTAGGGAAGCTCTCATCTCTATAGTCTCAGCTTAGGATATTAAAAGAGTTCTGTTTAGCCGACGCCCTTCAAAATAACCTGGTCCCGATAACTTTACTGCTTTATTTTTCAACACATATGAGATATTACTGGTGAGCTATTTATTGAGGTTGTCCAATAATTCTTTGAATTTGCCAAGTTTCTTCAAGAAATCAACTTTACCTTTCTTTTTTTGGTCCCTAAAATGCACATACCTCGCATTATGAGTGAGTTTAAACCGATTGTTTGTTGTAATACCATTTACAAGGTGATTTTGAAGATATTAGTTGAACATATTAAGCTGGTTCTATCTGATATTGTCAACACAGTCTAAGGAGCCTTCCTGCTAGACCGCAATATAGGTGATCATATTCTGCTGATACAAGAACTCATGGAGGATTATAATTTTGGCAAAAAACTTAACAGCTGCATAATAAAGGAAGACTTCTTCAAAGCCTTTGATACTATTAGTTGGGATTTTATTCAATTATGTCTTGAAGCTATCCAAATCCCTTCTAAAATCGTGCAATGGTCATGACTTATATTCAAACCTCCTCCTTCAGTTTGCTTGTCAATGGATTACCTTTTAAACCTTTAAAACCAACTATAGGAATTCCCCAAGGTGATCCCTTATCTCCATACTTGTTGACTCTAGTAATGGAAGGATTCTCCAGACTTTTAATTAAGAGCATAGCATCAAATGATGGTTTCAAATATCATCACAATTGCAAGGAAATCAAGCTTACTCATTTTATATATGCTGATGACTTGCTACTTTTGTGTGAAGTCGACGCTTTTTCAATTAATATCACGATTCATGCTCTCACTTTGTTTGCTCAACGGTCTAGCCTTAAGCACAACCCGGATAAGAGCAGCCTCTACCTCTCTACAGATGTGAGAAATCCAGATGAACTTAGGTGGCTTACTGGTATTAACTCTGTCTCACACACTTTCTGCTATTTGGGTGTTCCTATCACTGCTTCTAAACTCAAGTAGAACGACTGCATTCCTATCATTGAGAGAATGAAATCTCAGATCATGGCTTGGCAAAGTAGGTTTCTATCATGTGCTGCCAGGTTAACTCTTATTGTTTTGATCCTCAGTAGCCTTCATATCCATTGGACAACACATGTAACTCTTCCTAGAAAAGCTACAAAAGAGTTGGAGAAAATCATGAAAAGCTTCTTATAGTCTGGTAAAACTGTCAACTCTAAAAGAGCTAGAATTATATGGAGCGATGTAATTGTCTCTAAAAAGAAGGGAGGTTATGGGATCATCTCCATAACACTAATGCAGAAAGTCTTGATATGTAAGCTGTTGTAGAGATTGTACACCAATCCTAAAGTACTATTGTAACATACCACTCCCATAGGGCATAATCCCGAACATACCATAGGATATTCGAAAACATACTCTACGAAAATGATACATTAGGACAATCAAATTAACCAAATCCTAGGCATCAATATATCATAAGCATTCAAAATATTCATTTACATCACATTTCGTTTGCAAACATATAGGGTCATATATTTCACAAGTTAGAATCCATTATATACATAACACATCAGTTACGATATTAGTACAAACATATACGACAAAAGCTACACACTAGAGATATTATGTATCTCGACATGGGATGCTAATGCAAAAGATTCTAATTAGACTCCATAGATTCAGCTGATCAGACTTTTGAGCCACTTCCATCCTCAAATATAAGTACTAGACTTCTAATAGATCGCTTTGGTAACTAGAACTCCCTTGAACTTGAAAAAAACAATGTTGCAATTTTAATGAGTTTGCGAACTCAGTGAGTGAACCATCTTCGATGTGCTCACTCAAGTCAGAACACAATTATCACATGTATCTAACTAAATTCACAAGTAGATCATATTATCCAATTTTATATACCACATCATTGAGAATTAAATCCCATATATCACATCATTTAGTATTGAATACATGATCACATTATACAACATATTTCAACAAGTACATCATGAAACTACAAACATTTCATGTAGTCATTTCAGAATAATCTAATCACTCATTTCAATCACTCATATCATCAATATGTACAAAAGCAATGCATATCATTAGATCATCACAATTCACCAATTATTCGTAATCAATCTTATGAATACATGTAAAGATATAAATGCAATTGCACATAAGACTCTATTTTAATTTTTATTATATCGTGACCGAACGCCTATTTACTGTCCTATATCCCTTGTGGATATCGGGCTCATTTCAGATACTATCTCGTGCCTCTTTTTGGATACCGGGCATATTAACAACTGAGCCTGTGGCTCTTTGTGCACATTCTAAGCTTTAAGCTCTTTCAGACTGGTCATTCCGGTCACAACTCCTTTATCTGATCATGCATATTTATGTGATGGAATGCATCATTTCACAAAATATGCTATCAATCACTTTCATTCAGTGTGCACAATCATTTATTACAATCATCGGATCTAAGTCCAGCATTCAACATTTAGTTCAGAACACATTTCAAATTGTACATTTAATTTGTAAACACTTCCAACACAATCCCGAATATCAAACTCCTTGGACCAACAATGTCTGGAATATCGCAATTATATAAGTAACAATTTAGTAATTGAAATTTAAGCAAGACAATTCAATTCTAGTGAGAAACATCTAGCATAACTCACAGTACACTCCAGAAATGCTATTGCCTCGATGTTCCGGTAATGTCTAACTGTTGACGATCACCTTGCGCGTCTATCACCATGCAGTACATACACACATAGTTCAAAAATTACTAAGTTGTTTAATCATGTGAATATAAAATCATATACATGTATATGTGTCATGTTTCTATGCATACTCAATTGACTTTCAGGGTATGTATTCTTATGAATAAATATTTGACTATTCATTTCTACTTTTTATTTCCATTACGAGTTGAATTATCAAATTAGCATCAACTTGGTATCATAAAGCCTTACAAATCACCTATACATGGTTACTATATCCAATGTAAATCAATCTCTCCACTATACAAAATAATGTGTGTTTAAACACCCTAAGACCATTGAAATATTTCAGCTTATATACTAACATTTTAGATTCGAGTTTATAACTTTAAGTTAGCTTGGTTTACTCTAATTTCATCCGCCATTCATTACACTTATCCTTGTATATTTTCATAATCAAAAAGTCTCCCATAACACACACACAATTGTTACTTCAAATCTGGAATTTCAGTAAAGTAAATCTATTCATTCATTTACTCAATTCTCATTCATAATTACCCCATGTTCTTCAAAACTCATTTATCTATACTTTATACACATTTTACATGTCCTTAAGATCATGTTTGCATTAAACATATCTATTCCTTTATCTTATCAAAATTTCCAGATTTGGATATAACTACATCAAACAGTCCATCCTTTAGGTTATGGCTTCAATTAACTACATAAACTTATCAAGCTTTTAACCAATTAATCAATCAACAA